>SNQJ01S0033057.1:114510-171552 GCA_010110895.2 Picea sitchensis | reverse complement strand
ATCCTCGTACTTCATTATGTGAAAACCCTGGGCCGAGTGATACAACCACTTCCTCTCCCTTCCTCTTCGTTGGTTTACACAACTGACTTCCAACACATCCAAATGCTGGCAGGCATCACGATTTCGAAAACCCCGCCTCATACAAAACCTTTTTCACAACCTCACCGACGACGCCTGCAGTAGCAGTGGCACCGGTGACTTTGCAGCTTCAGAAGGCTCAAAGCAGTTTCGCCATAATTCACAACAAAGAACTTCAAGATTCTCCATTTTTACAGTGAAATGGTGATCCAGAAGACTTGAAATACAAGCAGTTTTTGATCAATATACTCCAGCAGCTTACAGATTTTCTCCATCCTTGGATCGCTTGAAGGCGGCGAAGGCTAGTTTGCAGGATTCGAAGCAAGCAGAGAATTTGTGTAAATAATGATGGCCGTGGGCTCTTCGTTTTTCTTTGGATTTCAAGGCATTAATATTTACTTGTCGTCTGATACACCACAACCTTGCTATATGTAAACCCTAGGGTACGTGAGACTAGGGTTTCTTTTTCATTTTTTTTGTTTGTGTTTATTTCGGTTTACTAGGATGATCGGTAGGGTTTCTTTTTCTTCTTTTTTTTTTTGGTTTATTTCGGTTCACTAGGATGATCGAGGTTATGTGGATTGTTCAATGACTAGGGTTTAGGATTTGGGAATAATTTGTCTGTCCACGGAAGTTTTCCGTTGGCCTACGCTTCGGGAATGGATGGCGAGGTGGGCTTTTCATTTTCTTCAAGTCACAAAAAGAACCCCTATGGTCACATGTAGCGGCACTGCTCGTGATCAACCCTAGGGCTTTGGGGAGTCATAAGTGAAGGAAAGGCCTTGTTTTTGGTATTTCATAAAGAGGAATAAAGGCATCGATGTAATTGAACCATTATTGGTCACTTTGTAGAATTCAAATAAATTGTTGCAATATTCACATGTTTTTGGTATTTTATAAAGAGGAATCGAAGCAACGCAACGATGTAATTGAACCATTGGTCACTTTGTAGAATTCAAATAAATTGTTGCAATATTCACATGTGTACATTCAAATATGTTGATCATTTGAAACATTTGTAAAGGATAGTGAATGAAAATATAGATTCTGGTTATTGGGATAGTGGCACAAGAAAATGAAAAAATCATGCTTACTAGAGTTGCAGAGCTAAGCTCTTCAGTGGTTAAGATTTAATTTTGATCTATATATACAATTAGTTTTATATTATACATTTCATTTGTGTACCGATTCGAATAAGATTGTGAGCTCCAAATTCACTTGAGAAATGAGTTGATGAAGTGCCACAAGCTTACACAAGATTATTTGGAGTTGGATGTTCCTTCATACTTTAGATGCCCCATAACGACAGAGCTAATGAGAGACCTAATAACTATTTCCATAGGTGCGATGTATAATTGAGAAAACATATAACATTTGATATTTTCATTTTAAAAAAGGACACTTTACCATGCCCGAGACCTTCTTCACACACCACTCCTTTAGCCTAAGCCAACATTCTAACACTCATAGAGACGTTCTACATTTGTGTTGTTTATGTTGATGATAAAAGTGTATGATTTTGAGGTCCAAGATGTCCTTAGTATTCAAGCTCAAGATATCTACTAGGTTTTGGGGGGGCATTCTTACCCTAATTATAGATTTATGTCATTGGAGGGCCCAACCACAAAGTCAATAATTGATTTCGTGGTTGAGCCCTCCGATGGCCCAAATCTACAATTGGGTTACGATTAGGGATTTTGGGGACTATTGGTGTGAGGAAGTGCATCACTTTCTACAAGGAGTGTTCCTTTCAGGTGTCCACTATGTCTATTTATAGGCCTTGTTGGCATATATCCACCAGCCTTTTTATCCTACTTCTCTTAGTTCCCTAAGATATGGTAATAACCAGAATGACATCTTATTTTACGTCTTATGATTTCTTTGCTTGATTATTAGTTTTTGTTCTTGTTTTCTCTTTTAGAAAAAAAATATATGCATGTTGCATAATACTAAAAGTAGGAAAAATTCATAATGAAATGGAAAGGAATAATAATGACTAATGCACTTACATGCACAAATGATTTTATTAACATTTTCTTGATTTTTAGTAGGGTTCTATTGTGGAGCTTTGTTTTATTTAGGCCCACTATTGCTTTTCTATGCATATGGTGCAATCTTTGCCTCTATTTCTTGGTTGGAATTCCCCACTTTTGATCTACAAGACTATTTAGAAAGAGAGTTGCACCCTAGTCACACACCTCTCTCCTAATTTTTATTAAAATTAATTATATTCCCAAATCGTCAATTGGGTATATGATCAACATTATGGTTTCAAATGAGAAAAAAACCTATATTTTTCCTTTAGCAAATATTAACACTAGAAATCTAGGAAATAAAAGTCTAACAATCCATAGTCTACCTTTTATCATTTGCAAAAACACATTATAAATACATTAATTTAAGTAGTACACAACAATGCAATCTAGTGCAAGTACAAACAACATAATAATAATAGAACATTTAGAGGATAAATGCTTTCAGAATATTGGGATGCCTCGAGGAATCTGTGAAATACATCATTTTCTTGCAAAAGGTTTCCATTTGGATCTCTATTTTGGAGTTTATTGCCTCAGAAAGTTGATATTTTCCATGGGCTCTTAAAAATCATAATGGATGAAGTTTGCCATGACGTGACCATGGTAGCTTTCATAACAGTATGTTAAAACACCATAAAGAATATATTAAAAGCATGCAGGGTAGCTGTTGTATTTTCTCTGATTCAATTACTTTCAAAGGTTGAGAAGCCCAATCGTTTCTTTGTCAACAAAGTTTTCATTCCATAACTAAAGCATTGAAATTCTCTGATTGTAACTCAATTGTAGATTTGGTTCATCGGGGGGCTCAACGACAAAGTCAATTGTTGATTTTACGATTAGGCCCTCTAATAACCCAAATCTATGATTAGATTAAGGATTACCTTTGAAATTAACAACTAAGTTAATGTTACCATCACTCCAAATCTGATCTTCATCCAAATCTTGCACGGTTCCCTAATATTGACCAACTCATCCAATGTTCAACTTTCTTTATGACTACAATACATATGGTCACTTATTTGTATTTGTCATGTATATGACCTACATATGTTAGTGTTGGGGTTAATTTGTTGAAATATGTGCTCAATGATTGATGAAGAACAATTATGGAAAAGCAAATAAAAGTAGAAGTTAGTTAAAAACATGTCAAGGAGGGGATTACTAGGGGAGGTTGCATCACTGTGAAACAACGTAGTAAATTATACCCTATGTTGCCAATGGGTGGTGTCATCTTGTGGTTGTGACTTATTTTTTTTTAGCTTAGATTGTTTAAATCTTATTTTTTAGTCACTTCTTTTGCAGTATGATTATGCAACATATACCATCTCTTTATGTTTTTCATGCCTCTTCCATATACGTTGTGTTTCCTTGCTTTGCTCACTTGTATATATTTAATTTGCCTTTGTATGTTCTTTAATGTACTTGTTGGGGACAAATCTAATAACATTGAAACAAAAATTTCATTTGTGTTCATAGTCCCACTATGACCCAAGTTTTTCCTAAAATTAAGATTCTTGAAAAATCTATATCAAAGTTCTAAATTGATTGGAATTCTTCTTGTTTCATGAAATTCCAATAACGAGGAGAGAGTTTACTACATAAATAGACTTCTCCTATGTTCTTATGATGATATAGGATAAGGAGAGAAAACAAATTAATTCTTATTTCACACAATACATCGACTCTTGATTTATGTATCAACATAAAGGTTGTATAAATTGATAGCTAGCTAGCCAAAAAATATAACATAATAATAATAATAATAATCTATTTTTAAGGTCACGGCCAAGCCAACACACCAAATTGGTGTATGAGACCCCCTTGTTTATGGGACAAGGGACCCCCCTCCGCCCAGTGATTTAACTGGTAAAGTCTACGAAGGTATACATACCCTACCCCCCTCTGGATTTGAACTTGTGACCTCTTAAGAGGAAACACATGTTATTAACCATTAGGCCCACTCAGGCTGTTAGTATTAAGCTCAGATCATTAAACAAAATAACACAATATTTTTTATATTCTCAATTTTAATTATTATATTCAAATCTACATAATATATATTATGTTTTAATACATCACATGTTTATGATGTTACTTTGCACTATTTAAAGCAATCTCGAGTATTACACATATTTACATATATATGATTCATAAATCACCTTAGTCCTATTTAAACAACGTATTTTAAACATTCTATGGAAAATTTCTTTTTTGGGGACATTTGCTTGAAATCCGGCAAGAAATTGTTAGATCTATAGAATTGAGTGATTATTTCTACATAATCTGAGTGCCTCAAGGGTTTTTCAGTAAACTAAATCTATTTCTACATTCAAATATTTTAAACAACAAAAAATAATGATTTTGTGCAGATTTATTTCGCCAAATTCAAACGAAAAAAACTATTTCGTAAAATAGTTAAACAACACCTATTTAAACTATGTAAAAGATATTTTGTATTTCCATGAAATAACTTCAATGTCCCTTGTCATCATCGTACGCTTCTCAAAATCATCTTTATCAAAACATTGTATCATTATAATATATATAACTTAGGTTAAGTTAATCAATCAATGTATATCTATCTAATAGGAAACCATGTGATGACATTTTCGTTTCTATCTCCCAAAAGAAGCATGGGATTTTATTAAGAAAATGTTAACTGTAAGGCGATAATTTAGTTAATATATTTTTAAATTCATATCAACCTTTATTATCTTAAAAAAAACAACTCCTTTATTTATCAAAAATGTTAAACATAAGGTAATAATTTAATTAATAGATTTTTAAATTTATTTACTTTATGTCAACCTTTCTCCTCTTTCAAAAAGTTTGTTCTTTATGAAGAAATGTCAAAAGTAAAGTGATAATTTTGTCAATATAATTTTAAATTTACCAAGTTTGGGTTCAATAGAGCATGATAAACTAAAAGGTATATCTTTGTTTTTAAATTTTGTAACAAAATCAATTTATATATATTATAAGAAAAACATTAATTAGTGGAGGTTTTAATAAAATTAATTTTCTTTGCTTTATTTTTATTAACATTAGATAAGCGAAAGTTTAAGTATATGTTTTTTTGTCAATGCACCCAAACCATTACAAAGCATTAGTGCATTTTAATATCACTCATACCAATGCTCCATGACCACAAGCGCACTGGGGCAACAACATGTCAAAATGACATCAATGCTCCACTTTGGTTAAGGTGCACCAATGCTCCACATTGGTCTAGATG
Organism: Picea sitchensis; assembly: GCA_010110895.2. NCBI lineage: Eukaryota > Viridiplantae > Streptophyta > Pinopsida > Pinales > Pinaceae > Picea > Picea sitchensis. The sequence continues at coordinate 166,203 of SNQJ01S0033057.1, read as the reverse complement.
CATCGATATAGATTGATGCACATTGGGGTGCCAACAACCCAAAAATACATACGTGCCCCACTTTGTTCTAGGAACACTAATGGTCTATATTGGTCTAGGGGCACTTGTGCACCATGACCCGAATGCACCAGAGTGTCAATAATTCAAAAATACATCAATGCTTTACTTCTATTTGGGAACATGGGTGCTCCTTTTAACTATGAAACATCGGTGCTTCTCTTTGGTATGGAAGCATGGATGCTTCTATTTTGTACATTGGAAGCACTAGTGTTCATAATACAACGAAACATGTGACAATAATTCCTATTTCTTTTAACTTATTAAAAGTGGTGGAAAAATCTTAAGACGACTCATAAGAAGAAAAAAAAGTATGGGTTTGTTTCATTTCTTATTTCACATGAGAGAAGAGAAAAAGGAGAAGGTTTTACTTGAAAATGAAATACAAATAACCATAAATGCAAAGACAATGAATATTTCATTCAAGTAACTCTTCCTTCAATCTCCGTTATTTTATTTCTTCCCATTATTGATTGTATTTTCATTATTTTCCATTTCTGGCTATTATTCCTAATTTCTTAGTTGGTTTTGGTATTTTTTTGTTGATTTGAGGGTTTTGCCTCTATTTTATAGGTTAATGATGGGTTTGTTTTAAGGTTTTACATCAATGGATATGGCTAGCAAATGATGAACAAATTTGAGGAAGAGAGGAGTTTCTTTTTGTGTGACATGGGTGCATAACCATAGTGGTTTTCATCTCCATTTATTTGTAGGTTCACCATGTTTCTCTATGTAGTATAGTGTTCTTCCCTAATGATCTTGGAACATTAGTGCTCCTTTTAGGTATGGAAGCACCAATGCTTTTTTTTTTATATGGAAGCATCATTTCTCCTCTTTGGTACAACAGAAGCACAATGCCCCTAATACACATAAGCACGAAACAATAATTCATATTTTTAAAATCTTGTTAAAAAATGTGAGAAAAACTACAATGCAGTCGTAAAAAGAGGAAAAATGAGGGTTTATTTCATTTCGACATTTCACATGATAGAAGAGGAAGATGAGATGTTTCTACAAGAGGATGAAATACAAATAGCCATGAATACAAGAAAAGACAAAATATATTGCAATAGGGTAATCATTTTTCTCCTTCTTCATTATTTCTTTTGGCCCCATAATTGATTTTATTTATATTATTATATATTTCTTACAATTGTTTCTAATTTTTATATTTATCTGAATTTGTTTTATATACAACCCCTTCTTGGGTCATCACACTCGAAAATCCCAAAAGGTAAGGAGATGAGAGGATGAAGTGTGGAAAGTAACAAGTATGATCGGGAATGGCACGATGACTTGTCAAGAGGACCTCCCAGTAGAAAAACTATCCCAAGGGTGACCCACTTATTAGGGCGCAATGTCAACCACCAAAGTGAAACAAGGCAAAGAGCATAATGTCCAAGAAGATATTACATAATCAAAAGCAATAATAGATGTAACAAAATCAAATGCCTCAAATATTGAAATGACACTCACCATAATACCTGGATTGTACCTCATGTAGCAATAACCAATGTCTTCCAGAAGCCAACTGATGTGGTGGATACCGTCGTGATGAACCTGGAGTTGTGGTGGTGAGGCGGGTCTTTGTCTGTGCAAGTGAACATTGTTGGTCAAGTTGTCTCTCGTTACTCCATGTCTGCAACTTGAGGGCCTCGAGATATCATCTCCTTAGTTATCCCTAGGAGTTGGGGATAACATGTGTCTCTTACTTGGGGACATGTACTCATCGTAGAGTGCATGAGAACCACAACATCTCTTGGTGGACCTGTTCATACACACATTGAAACAACAAACTATAAAATACAAGGTGGTTCTATCACCCTTCATCCATATATATCAAAAGTCAAAAATGAAAAATCAACAACCAATCTAGAAAATAATTTTTTTTTATTTTTTTAAATATATGATCAAAAGAAACTTGTAAATCAATATTGCAAGTAGGGAAAAATGAAAATAAAATGAAACTAGACTATATGAGCAATCAATATGCAAATGTAAGGAAATCAAGATGACTTACCTACTTACTTGGGGCCCTAGGGCCCTAAAGATCAAGTGATGGGTGATGTCAGGTGAAGTCATACAAGTAGTACAACTATTTGTTCATCATTTCATCAAGGTATATCCCCCTATGCTTGATCATGCAATAAAACAAAGATAAGTCCATCACGTAATAATCATGATCATAAATAGACATGTAATCAATCACGAAATGAAACTCATGGACATGGGTGGTAGGGAGAAAATCCTGTTGGAGAAAATGGCCACAAGCCTAATCAATCCATATCTAAAGAGGGATACCTTGTAAGTATGATGGCTTGTCTTCATCCTAATTTAGCATGCCACTGCTTCCCAAATATTGAGAAGAGATGAGAGATCCCAAGAAATCTCGATGATTCCTTAGAGAAGAAGAAAAGAGGTAAGGGACTGTCTCATTTATGGAGAAATAAATACATTGCCTCTTCATTCACGAATCATTGTAAAAGTATTCAAGATGAAAATGCTTTCTCTTTGTAGATTGAGCTTTGGACTACTCTAGGCTAGCTATGACATGGTATCCATCAAGATCTGAGCACGAAGGTGGTTGGAAATATTCATGAGTATGTTGTGACGAATCACCTTGGAAAAAATCTATGATCATATCATTACCAGGATGCCAAGCATATGAATCATATGTGCATGCAGACCAGTCATTTGAAGACGGAAATTCAACCCCTTTTGTTTGAGAACTACCTTCAACGTCGTAGATGGTATCTTTATCAAAAGTGAAACAAAACACATCCCATCTATGACTCCTGACATGTATGAAATCATCAATTTGTGTTGACCAATCACGTCAGATGGTTCCTCCATGAGATTATCTTCATCAAGCAAGAAAATGGACACTGATGTCACATCAAGGTCTTTATCATCGAGATCTACTAGCGGGAAAATCCCCCTATAACTATACCAGGGTTTAAAGTATAGATAGAGAAAATGACTCCCTAAAAGTCAATCTAGTTTCTACACTACCCCAAACATACCAAAATAGATGAACAGAAAGTAGTGGAAGAGAAGAACAGTAACCATACCTTTTATCCAACGTTTGGTGATGATCTCCTCAAGCTGTGTAGCTCCCAAGGCTGCAAGTCTCCTCCCAAAGCTGACCTGCATCAAAAACTATGCAAACAAGGCTACACACATGTTATTTCTATTCATAAATTAGGGTTAGATATCAATTGTTATGTGTAAATCAAAGAAAAGACATAAAACATCATCATTTGGGACAGAGAAAAGATATTATTTTATTCATTAATCAAATATTGAAGCTTACAATCCTTGTGTAATGTCCCCACTTTGGGACATCATTACATTTCAGGGTGTTATAATGACCAGAGCAACCAGATGGATGTTATAGCGAGTACAATGACTATTGAGGGATATTTTGGGACCCGGATTGCATCACTCATCATATTTCATCATTATGATCCATTCCGAACATATTGGCTTTGGTTTCGTTGCATTCCGATGATTTCCATGATTTTGAGTATTTTGAGCTCTAGGTTAACTAAATTCATTGAAGAGGTCATTTTGGGCACAATACTTGGAGGAACCTCTCAGTGTAATAGCTCATTGGAATCGGTAGGAACAACACTATAGGATAGGATGATGAAAAGTGACTTTCAGTGGCTTGGGAAGCCACAAGGAGAGATAAGGTGTTTTTCAGAGGAAAAAGAGTTAATTAATTAATTAATAAAATGAAAGTCACTTTGGAAGGACATTGTGAGAAGGAAGTATAAAGGAGACGCAAGGGCCTCTATTCTCTCATTCATGTATGATTGTCATTTTGATATCTGGCTTCTAGCTAGTGATCCCATGCCTTGGGAGTTTTGAGGGTTTTGACTAAACAAACCCTAGAGGACGATTCGGTGGTGAAATATTCCACCTAGCTTGTCCCAATATTGGTCTTGGGGATGCAATACTCCCCCACACCATTCTATTTCAGATCTACTCAGTTGCAGGAGATTTCTACACCCGTTACAGGTACAGGAAGAGAGAGGGTGCACCATTGGGGGTTTCCAGCAAGGGGGGCATACCATTGATTGAAGGAAGGTTCTATCTAGCCAAGAAGAGGGGATTTTGGAGATTTGAGTACCTGGGTTCTTCTTGCAAGGTCTTCACCGTCTTTTCTAGTGCTTTTTGGGAGAGTTATATGGTCTGGATGATTTCCTAGAGCATTGGGACAAATTAGAGAGAAGGAGGGCTTTTCTGAGATTCATATCTATTCAATTTGGAGGGGTTACACCTCATATCTGACCCGAAGACTCCACCTAGTGACTTGTCATGTCCTGATCTATCTTTCTAGGAAGTTTCAGGGCATTTGGGGGCCTTCTTCATCCAGGCCAAAATTGTAGGGTTTGACAGTTTTTAGGAGGGCGCAGTTTTATTGGAGGATTCAACATTTGGAGGAGTTATCCATAGCATTTCGGCCTGAGACTTCAGGAGGGGGATCCTATCACCCTGATATATCATTCTGTCAAGTTTGGACTCATTTGGAGGCCTCCTTTAGTTGGGCCAAATTATTGAGGTTTTCAATCTTCTACTAGAGTGTGACCTTTCCAGTTGGGGGTTTGGTACTTCATACGACCCATATCTCTTCTTGTATTAAGTCTTCATTGTGTATTCATCCTTTGGAGTCTTTCATCTTCTTCCCGTGAGCATTTTGTAGCAAATCTTATTATGTTTATTGGATCCATTTGTTGATCATTCCAGATCGGCCTCACTCTTGTATCAGGTTCTTGCTCATTATATTAATAAAGGTCAGATCTTTGTTATTTGCTCCATATCTGGTGTATATTGTATTTCCATTGATTATATCTTCATATCTATGTGTGATAAATGAATATAAACCCTAAGGTCGAATTAAAGAAGTCAATCTGCAAGAACACACCCAAACATAAGTAAATCAACAAAGTGTTTGACAAAATGCCACAACCGGAAACAATTTAAAAATCATGCAAAAATGCAATGTTCTTGGCCTCTTGGCTTGGGAAAATTACACCTTCCAAGTCGACGCTCCGCGAACCTGGTTCGGGGTCCCCTTAACAATGCTCCAAGTGCACCTTCAAAAAGCCTCTTCTCACAATCTATTGATCACCTCAAAGGAAGGGGATGGATTGTATGGAAGAAAAGGGGCTAGAGAGGGAATGTTGAGGCAATAACTCACAAAAGGTTGCAAATGCTTGGGCAAGGAAAGGAAGGGAAATTGGGCATAGTTTCACCATTCTAATTCTTGGTTGTGGAATGAGACCCCAATACCTCCTTTTATATGAAAAAAGTATGGTTATTCGGTTGGGGGACAAGCTATATCAGGTGAATTGGTTGGGAAACCTCCAATAGTCCTTAAATTCCACCGAGTTCCTTACAAATTTTTAATTTTTCAAACTTTTGGAGGTATATGCGGGTTTTTTAGTGTGCAACAAGCGTATGTACGTGGGTTTTCTAGCATGAAGCAAGCATATGTACGCGGGAAATAATGCAGTAGGGCGCATACATGCTCTAAAAATTGGTTTTTTAAATAGAGTTCCTCGGCAGTGATTTGGAAGATTATGCAAGTAGGAGGGTCAATGCCATGTATGCATGAGTACGATATTTTAGGGCTATAACAGATGCCCCCTAATGTATGAGGTTAGAAGAGAAACTGATGACCGAAATACATTACAATATCTTCACCAATGAGAATGCACAAAATCATGTGTGCTCGGTACCAGAGTTCAGGAGGTGCCATTTGAAAAACAACAATTGTCTCTTTGAGGCGGGCATACCCATGCTCGGGATGAACTAAATCATGGCTTCCAATCAAATACTCTGTAGATCCATGTCATATAACTATATAAAGTGTATCCATGAGAAATATACACCGGATCTACATCTAAAAACCAGTCGAAGATATACAAGTACAGTATGCATCTTTAAGAAGCTAGTGACGCCTGTGGCTAGAGATGAAGTCTTCATAGCTCAAGAAACAACTTCAATATCTTCAAAACTCAGGTAGGATTACAATGGGAGTGTAAGAATCACGACTCTGAGGTCTTTGACAAACCGTCGGGAAAAGACTGGAGGATCTCAATGATCAGGCAGAGAACTTTGTTGATTTTGAATCTCGATTTGACTGGAATCTTGGGATGGAAAACTCATGAAAGCCAAGACACAAACCCTATAAAGGTCGACTCAAGTGGGGTAAAACTTCCCTTGGACAAAATCACTAAATATAATCAGACTCAGGAAGCATGACATTGACATAATTTTGTGATATAGGAGGCAACACAAACTCTCCATATGTTTGGAAGAGTAACCAAATGGAGGAGGACACAACTTTATGTAGCGAGGAAAACTTCCTAAGGTCATACTAGATCCCAATGATTGACGAACAAACGAAAGGATGTGCTTTGTCCAAGGGAAACTATATTTGTTGCCAAAAAAAGAATGTATATTTCTTGTCCCCTCTTTTTGGAATATTTGATTTTTTTGTCTTTTTCAATTTTTAAAGAGCTTGAAAAAGAATAAAATAATGCTATGTTACAAAGGAGGAACGAGTTTCCTGAGCAAACAAACTGGTTCCAAGCACATAGAACATACTAATGCTCAGGGAAAGGAAACATGTGTAGGATAAGGACACTCGGGAAAATTCCTCCATGGGTCAAGATGTGAAGTCGCAGAGGCAAAAAGTGTTGCAAGGCTTGCATATAAGGAATGCTTTAAAGGTTATGTTGAGAGCAACATGGAGCCGGTATTAGGCCAATGACACAAATATGAGACCCGCAATGTGATTAAGCATGACACAGTGAGACCCCTTCTATGTAAATTTTTACGAGCCCATAGAAGGTAAGCTCGGTAGTTTTTTCATGTTTAGAGAGTCTAAAAAAATGTAAAAAGAGGACTCCAGAGAGTACCTTTTTTCGTAGTTAGTCTAATTGGTTCGAAAAAGGGCTAAACTTGCACCGAAGAGACGTCTTCTCAAAACCATTTTAATGAGTGTGACAAAGAAAAGATCACTCAACAATCTTTTCAATTTTAAGGAGTATGAAAAGAGATTAACTATGGACTCACAACCTTTTTCTGAGTTTAGTCTCCTTAGCCCGAAAAAGTGTAAAAGTGACTGAGGAGAACTCTCCCGGCAAGACAAATCTCCCGAGGCGTACCTTTTTTCACTATAATCTACTAGCTGGAAAAAGGGTTAAACTCATGCCAATAGATGTTCTTCTCGGCCAATTTAACGAGTGTGAAGGAATAAGGTCACTCGGTGATCTTTTCAATTTTAGGGAGTTTGAAAAGAGCTTAACTATGGACTCCAGGGGGGTTCTTTTTTTGTAAGTAATCTCCAAGGCCCGAAAAAGGTGATAAACCAAAAACAGGGAGAATGTTCCTTTTTGGAGATTTAGTCCCTCAAGCCTAAAAAAGGGTTAAAATTAAGCCTGAGAATATTCTTCTAGTGAACCGAAGTTCCTAGAGCATACCTTTATTCGTAAAATTAGCCATCCGGACCGAAAAGGGGTAAACTACCATCGAACATATGTGCCTTCAAATTTGAATTTGGAAAGCGTGAAGGGAAACAAGATCGTTCGACAATATTTTCATTTTTAGAGAGTCTGAAAAGGGCTTAAAGAAGACTCAAGGGGGATACTTTTCTCAAATAATCCGGATGAGATCGAAAAGAATGAATACAGTCTCGGTGGATGTTGCTTTCAAATTTTAAAGAGAGATTGAAAGACAACAAAGTGTGCTCATTAGGGAGTCTCGAGGGTAAGACTAAGAATGATGTTCAACAAAAGAATGAAGCTTCGATATATAATCATAATGGGACTAATCGAGGACTCCCAAGCCTATAGTCAAAACTGACAGCATGGACGCCAAAACTGCAGCAAAGGATCTACCTAGGGTATCCATGTCAAGGTAAGCTCTACCACCTAATTACAACACTTCTAGAACAACATAGAAGGTTATGTGTCGCACTTCGGTGGGGCTGATTCTATGGCAAAGTGGAAAAGACAACAAGATGCAGAAAGTGGGAATGAAATCCTAACTTATATGCAAAAGTTGGAAAAAATGACTTTTACCAAAGGATGTCGAAAATGTAACCAATCTCAAAAATAATTACCAAACCGAAAGGGGAGCAGTACCGAAACGACCACTAGACAACTTAGAAGTGAGTTCAAGTAACCACCAAGCCAGGAAAAATGACAAAGAGGACCAAAAAAGGGAAAAAAGAACCAAAAAAGTCTATAAATAGAGGTGGACAACTCATTTTTACCATTGCAAATTGGAAATTAACCAAAAGGTCAAAAAACCGCTTCGTTAAAAGAGTAGATTCTAGAAGCTACCATGGACAAAACAACCTTCTATTTGGACCAAGTAAGTACACAATACATATTCTTGCATTTCAATTCTTCCTTTGCAGGTTAAATTTGAGTTTGGGAGGGGCGTGCTCTTGTAAAAAGGGTGGCCCTGCGTGTAAACATCCCTTGTACATACACAACTGTGTAGTAAACAACCCACGTACACCCTCCTTTGTATTGAAAAAATATAAAAGAAAGAATTAATTCCTCTCCACTTTTGTCATGTGACAAGATGTATGTTCACTGGAGGGAGAGAGCGCATGAGGAGCTTGACATCTTGGTCAAGGAGGACCATGTGGCCATCGCCACACTGAAACAATGTGGATTATGGAAGTTCTTATGGTGTCCATTTATGAGGGCACAAATCAGGTTGCTCAATGCTCTCGTGGAGTATTGGCATCCCGATGTAGAGGCATTTATGCTAGAGGGTCAATCACTGACCTCGACTATAGAGGACATATACTTTCTGACTGGCCTCTCGAGAAGAGGGAAATTAGTCAACTTGGGGACTTTTCCTCTGGGGTCATTCAACATTGAGGATTACATCATCATGTATTGTGAGGTTAGCACTGAGAAAGTAGGTTCTCAAGTGTCAATCCATAAGATCACCAACCTCTCCTTACGAGTGATCCTACTTCTGATCGGGCGGATTACTGGATCTGTGACACTCCATCAGGCTTCACGCGCACATATGCATTGTGCCATTCAATGTTTGGAGGCAACTATTTTTTATTGGAGTACCACCATGCTTGTATGCATGAAGATACAACTCATAGAGTGTCATCAACATACCAATAATAAATTTGGGTTTGGTACCATTCTATGCTCCTTCTTCTTTGAGAGGGTGCCCAGTCTCAATCCCAGAGAAACAGTATGGGGGCATGTAGCCTCCTTCCCAACAGTGAGTAGGTGGGCATCTTTACTACCTAGACAGGGTGGAGGGAGGACTATAGAGGCCTTTGATGACAATTTTTTTGACTAGTGGGAATGTCAGATCCTGGTGATCGAGGATTACCCCTATGCAGGGATCAACTTTATCAAAGACCCAGTCATTCCTATGCCTCCTAGCGAGATAGGTAACAAATATTTTTAATTTTCAAATATATCCTTTTTATGTGTTTGTAGAGTACTGACTTGTGAATCTGTTATGTACAGATGTGGGGCCTATTTGACCGGTAGACTTTGTTAGGACTCAGTGTCATCCTCGACCAGAGGGAGGACCAACAACGATAGGAGGACCAACATCTACAGGAGGACCCCCAACTAGAGAGGATGACAAAATCTTACAGAGTGAAACCTCACTACACTCATTCATGTCATTCCTATGGTCGAGATCGAGGATCTCTCCCCGACTATGCAGCCACATGTAGTAGGGGTGCCTTAGACTTGGGTCCAGCGATTCCAGCGTCTTGCAAACGTCGTCATTCATTATAGCAAATCCAATAGACCTCGACGTTAGATAGTGTCAGACCATTGATGTGCCGAGGGCACTTTTTGTACTATATATATTTTTTGACAGTGTAAGCCCAACGATGTAGACCAATGACTTTTCAGGTTTTCATGCCCACTTTTGTACTCGTAACACTATTTTTGGACATATATATATATATACATCTTTCTTGCTTTATGGATAACATTTTTTACAAATGTATTTACATTTGTATGTGTGTGCTTTTCTTTTTATATGTGAGCAACATGCTAATCTAAAACTTGATTAGCTAGAGTATCTGTTAAATTATTAAATCTCCTAGGAACATGGATATACGTAATGTAATCAAAATAATTTTCTAATAGATGTACCCTAAGGAATCATCGGTGGAGAGTGGGATTATAAACACGATAAACCCCATTTAACTGGGACACAACCAACTGAGCATCTAGGTAAACCCGGAGGCGAGAAATTCCATGTGACAAAGCATCATGAAGCAATTCTATCAATGCACAATACTCAGCAACATTATTTGTTGTGTTGCTTAGACAAATACCTCTGGAAGATAACAACTGGCCTCTAGGTGTGAAAATCACCCAAGATGCAGAAGGAAGCCTCTGAGTGTATCGACTAGCGTCGTCTGTGAACCCAAAAGTAAACCTATGATTCACTTGACATCTTCCACAGTGAAAAATAAGACATAAATAACTACACATCCACAAGACAAAAAAGACAAAATATGTAAAAGAGACTATACATATAGACAAGAAGCCACCCAGGTGACCAACCTAAGAGTAGTACTTCTTAAGGTAGAGCCCATTTATAGGCTCCTCTAAAGCATTTCCCTCAAAATCAACCAGACGATAAGAACCCTTCTCTAAGACCTCTTTCACAATGAACGGTCTGAACCACATGGGTTTGAATTTACCTACCCCCAGGGGATGTTTTCCTTGATCATAGACCAGGACAAGATTGCCTTCATAGAAAATCTGAGGATGAAAAAACCAATCATACTGACACTTGACTCATTGATTATGAGACTCATTGGCTAAGGCTGCATCACGACATTGCTCATCAAGTTGCTTGAGATATAAAAGACGTTCCTCAAACGGCGAAGTGTCCGGTAGTAATTCCACTTCCAAATTAATAGAAGGGATATAAAATTCAATAGGTAAGACTACTTCCAGCCCGTATACAAGTTGAAAAGGTGAAAAATCGGTGGCAGTCTTCACAAATGTTCGATAGGCCCACAACGTTGAATACAACATGAAATGCCAATTTGACTTGGAAGAATTGATCTTTCGTTGAAGAATAGTCTTAAGAGACTTATTCACAGCTTCAACCTGACCATTCGCTTGCGGGTAGTAGGGTGACAAATGTTCCTGGTTTAACCCAAGCTTTGACGTTAATTCAGTCATCATTATATTCTGGAAGTGACTTCCATGGTCAGTGAAAATATCCTTTAGGATATTAAACCTTTCTACTATCTGATTAAAGATGAAAAGAGCCACAGTTTCTCCATCATTGTTGAACGTTGGCATAGCTTTGACACACTTCGTGAAGTAGTCTACTGCTACGATGATGTAACGATGCCTCCTGGCTGAAGTCGGGTGACATGTAGTAAAGTTAATCCCCCACTTGGTGAAAGTACCAACAACAATGATCAGAAACATAGGAGCAGGGTGTGTCTGCATCTTTTGACATAAGATCTGACACGGGTGGCACTTCTTGAACACCTCCACACAATCCTTAATTAATGAGGGATAGAAGTAACCTGCACATAGGATATTTTGGGATTTTTCTAACCCAGAAAAATGACCTCCACATGCTCCAGTGTGACAGCCATTCAAAATGAGCTCTGCTTCTTCATGTGTGAGACATCATCGAAGAATGCAATCTATGCTTCGACGATACAAAGTGTCATCGAGTATAAGATAGTTTTGTGCTTGATGTCGAATTTGTCGACGCTCTTCGCGAGAAGCAAAAGCAGGGCACTTCAAAGTATAGATATAGACAAGTACATCTTCATACCAGGGTTCCGAAGATGCAATTAGAAAAATATCTCCATTGATAGGTGATTCTTTGGGTATGATATCACTAGACTCGACCGACAGTTCCAAAATTAGTTTGGCAAAGACCAATGACTTTTTGGATTTCACAGAAACAAAATCTAAGTCAAATTCTTGTAGGATAAATATCCATCTACTAATATTTCCGCCAATGAATCGTCGTGTTAAGACATATTGGAAAGGGTTGACGACGATAATGACGGTGATCTTACGAAGCAATATATAGTGACGGAACCATTGGACAACGTGGACAGTTGCCAAAGAAAGTTTCTCAACATGAGATTAGTAGAGTTCTGGTCCAACCAGGCCTCAACTAAGATAATATATAATGTGCTCTTCGAGTGTGTCATCTTCCTGAACCAAGACCATGTCAATGGTCGTCTCCACAATAGCCAAATACAACAAGAAATATTTGTTATAATCAGGAGGCCGAAGAAAAGGGGAAGACATCAGGGCATGTTTCAATGCTTCAAAAGAGCATTGAGAAGCTTCATCCCAAAAGAATGGGACCCCTTTTTTCAAAAGACGCACGAACCCTTTAGTGATCTCGACATAATTAGCAACAAAACATCGAAGAAAGTTTGATTTACCCTGTAAGCTCTGAAGCTGGGGTATTTTGCATGGGGGGGAAATTGAACTATTGCCTAAACCTTGAGAGGATCAACCATGATCCCTGTTGTCGATACAATGAATCCTAAAATAAGACTTGATGTCATGCAAAAACTGCACTTGTTAGGATTCAAGCGAATCCGATAGAAGCGACATCACTCAAAGATTAGTCGTAGATGGGTGGGATGATCAAATGATCCAGATTTTATGAGAAGAACGAAATGAATACAGATTATTAACATGTGCTTAACACAAAATAATAGAGATACAGTAAAACTAGTTTTCTATTCAATAACGAAATAAGATGAAACTGTAAAATGCAGCGGAAACAAGCTTGTTGGAATGGCGACGACTTATCTTTGAGAAGAGATGTAATGGTTGCACGCATTTGCAAGAAGAAGATTAAAATGAGGCTCTGAAGGCATTTTTACAATAAAAAAGAATGCCAAAAACCCTAGACATCCAAAAACCTAGACCTAGGAGATGAAGCGCCAAAAGTCATGTGGGCCCCGTTTGGGTAAGTTAGTACATCAACTTCCTAGGGTCGTAACTTTTGCATACGATCTTCGTTTTAGGCATGTGATAGCCCGTTGGAAAGGTATCATGGAGGAGATTCATTTTGGGTGCTCAATCATTCCTTTGCCTATAATTGAGGATCTCAATCCCAAAAAACCTTCATTTAGGCCCTCAAAATGGCCCCGGAAGTTAAAATTGCAAAAATAGTAAATTGCCAAAATTGTCAGAAAATTGTTTTGAGCCAGTTGGAAAAGGTGGGTGGCCACCGATATAGAGTAAAACTGGTTTTCTATTCAATAAATAAATAAGATGAAACTGTAAAATGCAGCGGAAACGAGCTTGCTGGAATGATGGTGGCTTATCTTTGAGAAGAGATGTGACGGTTGCACACATTCGCAAGAAGAAGATTAAAATGAGGCTCTGAAGGCCTTTTTACAATAAAAAAGAATGCCAAAAACCCTAGACATCCAAAAACCTAACCCTAGGAGATGAAGCGCCAAAAGTCATGTGGGCCTTGTTTGGGTAAGTTAGTACATCAACTTCCTGGGGTCGTAACTTTTGCATACGATCTTTGTTTTAGGCGTGTGATAGCCCGTTAGAAAGGTATCATCGAGGAGATTAATTTTGGGTGTTCAATCATTCCTTTTCCCACAATTGAGAATCTCAATCCCGTAAAACCTTCATTTAGGCCCTCAAAATGGCCCCGGAAGTTAAAACTGCAAAAATAGTAAATTGCCAAAATTGTTAGAAAACAGTTTTGATCCAGTTGGAAAAGGTGGGTGGACAATGATATCCATCTGGATCAATCCTCCCTCCTTAGGAAGCAATGGTCTCCATTGGGTTGAGGTCCTCGATCATATGAGGAAATTTCTGTTGAATTTGGCCCCGGGTGAGCCACTTGCCTTCGTGCAGGATCAGCCTTGCTTTAACGACTCGATAAAGTTGGATCCTTTGTTGTCGAGTGCCCTTAATATGTGTGTCCACAATTTGATCATTGGATGCCTATTGTATGCAGTCGGGGTTGAGCTCTGTGGGTGTCAATTGTTCTGCAACTTCTAAGGTGTCCAATAATGGTGGGAAATAAGGGCGAAGGAGATCCACGTTGAACACTGGGTGTAGGCCAAGGAAAGGAGGAATGTTGAGCTCAAAAGAATTATACCCCATGACCTTGGTGATAGTTTACGGCCCATAACAAAATGGGCAAAGCTTCCGATGGGGTCATGTAAGGCGTTCTTTCTGCAAGTGCAACCAAACTTTGTCACCCACCTGAATCTTATGCGGCACCTGATGTTGATCATGGCCTTGTTTGTACTTGTCATTGGACTTCTGTCGGATATCCTAAACCTGTTGGTGGATGTGTTGGATCTGCTCAATGAAACGGGTGGCTTTTTCAGCTTCAGTTGGAGCAGGAGATGATTTGGTCAAGGTGACCGCAAGGGGAAGTGCAACATCTATGGGACCCAATGGTTGGAATCCCAACCCCACCTGAAAGGGGTTGTGGCTGGTTGAGCTATACAGAGATCGGTTGTAGCTATGATGGACATAGGGAAGGCTCTCATCCCATGTGTGAGGTTTTTTTGAATTATACATGTGAAGGATATGCACAATCATTCGATTTACAACCTCGGTTTGGCCATCTGTTTAGGGGTGGAAGGTCGTGGATTTGGTGAGCTTGGTGTCCAGCAGTGACTAGAAGCTCAACCAGAATGTGCTGGGAAATTGAATGTTCCAATCTGAGACAATGGTTTGTGGGATTCCAAAATGTAGCTAGACTCATTCAAAGAAGATCTTGGCAGTGGCCTCTGTTGTGATGCTCTTCTTGCAGGAAACCAGAATCACCATCTTAGAAAAGCGATCAACTACCACAAAAACACAGTCATTTCCCCTCTTGGTGGATGGGAGGCCTGACATGTAGTCCATTGATATTGATTCCCATCGCCTGTCAAGAGTAGGAAGAGGGGTGTACAGACCATGTTTCTTAGTGGTCGGTTTGGCAATAGCGTAGGCAGTTCAGGACCTGATATACTTGCTAACCTCCTGTCGAAGTTTCGGC
Organism: Picea sitchensis; assembly: GCA_010110895.2. NCBI lineage: Eukaryota > Viridiplantae > Streptophyta > Pinopsida > Pinales > Pinaceae > Picea > Picea sitchensis. The sequence goes on along the minus strand of SNQJ01S0033057.1, from coordinate 151,095 downwards.
CAGTATAAATGTTTCTGTAGCATCGCCACTATCTTTTCAATGCCGAAGTGTCCTGCCACCCGACTGTAGTGGGCTTCCCAGATCATCTTCTCTCACTCACTTGATAGAACACAGATATGGCCCAGATGACACAACAACCCATCCTGAAGATGGAAATTATCGACAACTGTGTTTGCACCCAACATTTGGTAGGTGGTGGCAAAGTTAGGGTCTGTCTCATAGAGTTGAGGCCATCTAGATGTCTCATGGCCACAAGAGTCTAGCACCTTGGTTAGTTCCGCGACTGAAGGTCTGTTGAGGCAATCAGCGACGCAATTGGTGATTCTTGTTTTATACTTGATGTTGAGGTGGAATTGCTGCAAGTATGTGGACCACTTTTGATGGCGGTCATTCGGCAATTTTCCCTGTGTCTGCATGAACTGCAGTGGCTTATGATTAGTGTAGATGACTGTTTGCTTCCCAAGAGTGTAATGTCTCCACTGGCGGCAGGCTTTCCCAATGGAGTACATTTCTTTGTCACAAGTAGGGTACTTACGGACAGTATCTGACAGTGTCTCACTATGATAGGCCATGGGGTGGTCATGCTGAGTGAGAACGGCGCCCATGACATAGTCTGAAGCATTTGTCTTGATCTCAAAGGGATGTTTCAGGTCTAGTAGTGAAAGTATTGGGGCTGAGCACAAGTGCTACTTCAAATCATCGAACACTTGTTGTTGGGACTGACCCCATGCAAATTTCGCCTTACCACCACCCCTATTTATTTTGCTGAGGGCCCATGCAATATGGGAGAATCCCAACATGAACCTGCAGTAGAAATTGGCAAGGCCCAGGAAGCTCCCAAGCTCAGTGAGTGTTGTTGGGGCTGGCCAGTCACAGATGACTTGGATCTTGGCTGGATCCACATGTACACCATGCTGATCAATGATGTAGCCCAGGTAATGGACCATGTCCATGCCGAAGGATCATTTTTCCAAGTTGGCGTATAGCTTGTGCTACCGTAGGGTGTGCAGAACCTGTTGAATATGCTGCAAGTGTTCGGCCCAAGTCTTGCTCTAAATTAGAATGTCATCCAGATAAACCACTACAAAAGTATTGGTGAATGGTCTCAGGATATCATCCATCATCCTCATGAAAGTGGCTGGAGAATTTGTCAAACCAAAGGGCATGACCAACCATTCAAAAATGCCTTCCTTTGACTTGAAGGCGGTCTTCCAGACATCTTTCTATTCTGTCGGGACCTGGTGGTAGCCAGACTTCAGATCAATCTTACTGAAGTATTTGGCCCCCGTGAGTTGATAAAGGAGGTCATCGATTCGGGGAATCGGGTATCAGTTTCTGACTGTGATTTTATTCTGAGCTCGATAATCAATACAGAGTTGCCAAGTTCCATCTTTCTTCTGTACCAACACAATTGGGCTCCCGCAAGGTGATGAGCTGGGACGGATGTGCCCCTTGTGGAGCAGTTCTTAGATCTGTCGCTTGATCTCTTCATTCTCTAATAAAGGGCGGTGATGGACTGGCCCATTGGGCAGCGGTGCGTCGGGGGTCAGACCGATGGGGTGCTTGACTTGGTAGTGCAAAGGTACCCCTGTAGGTGAGGAAAAGATATATGAGTATTCTTTCACGACCTTATCTACTTGCTTCTGTTGTGTGGAGAGGTCGACCACAGAGACCGTGGATTTGGCTGTGATCTTTCATTTATTCTGAGAGCGAATCACGAAGAAGAAAAACTTCCCCGTCTGAGAGATGACCTTTATGCATTGCTTAGCAGAGATCAAGGAAATAACACTAGGTGGGACTGCCTCGGGTATCCTGTACAATTTCTTGTTCAAAGTAATAATAACACTACGAGGCCTAGACTCATATACAGCATGACATTTACATAAATAAAGTTGGCCCAAAAGAACATCACAAACTTCGAGAGGAGAAACATCACACAATACCTCGTCTTTGAAGGGCTTGGTGTCGTACGACAGTCGACACTGTTGGCTGACGCAGAGATAGCTTCCTTAGCGGAGCCATCCAATGGTGTAGGGTTGTGGGTGCGATGTTGTTAGCAGGGCCAATCGCTTGACAACCTCTGTTGAGATGAGGTTCTTCTGGCTACTGCTATCAACAATGAAGTGAAGCGGGGTGCCTTTTACCCACATCTGTGAATGGAAGAGGCGCTCTCCTTGTTCTGGCTCATCTGGTTCACCAGGATGGAGCTTGGTGGTAGCAACGGTGGCACTGGGTTCCGCGTCAATGATCTATATTCCCCTTTCTAGTTCTGGCTCAGAGTCAGAATATGCATCTGATTCAGAGGCTTTGACTTTGGCCACCAACGAATGCTTTGAGTGGCAGTCGGCAGTGTTATGCCAAGGGCTCTTATAGAAATTGCACCACTTCCCAGTATCTTTCTTTGTCTTTCTGGTGTCCTTCGTTCCTTGTAGCTTGGACTGTTTGTCCTGATACTATCCATATTTACTCTATCCTTTGTTCTATGGGTTGGGGCCGCCCTTTTCTGGCTTTTGTTTTGAGGGGTTCCTAGGCCCAAATTGTCGTGTCTTCTGTTGAGCTTCTTCTCGATTTTGACGACATATCGATAAGCCGCGCCCAAGGATGAGATGTCTAGAAATTACATTTTGGTCTGGATGTATCTATGTAGAGAACCATGATACTTGAGCACCATATGTTGCTCTGAATCTTTGATACCCAGCTTTGTATGCAAGGTATGGAAGATATTTGTGAAATCTGGCACTGCTTGGTCTCTTTCTTGCCGCAGTGTGGTCCATTTAGTATACAGGTTGTCATAACTTCTGATAGGGTAGTATTGTTCCTTAATAGCATCCCTGAAGGATTCCCAAGTGGTCGTGACTGAAAATAATGAGGTTTCCTCTGTTTCCTTTTGTTCACAGAAAGTTTCCCACCAATATTTGACATGGGGAACGGCTTTGAGGAGCGCAAAAATAATCTTTTCTCTATTCGAAAAGTTATGGACAAAAAAATACCCTTCTAGTAGATTCAACCACTGGTCTACAACATCTGCGTCTATCTGACCTTCAAATATAGGAATATCAAAGTTTATTTGTACCTTGAAGGGGGCGGCGCCTTCGTTCGAAGAAGATGCATCACCTATTGGTAGTCGTCGAAGGATTTGCGTGAAACTATATATCATCTCGTTCCTCTATTGCGTGAGGGCTTCCTCAATCAACACTTTGAAAGGATCTCTTGTCCCGTCATATTTATTTTCTCCTACCATGAGAGGTCCCTTGGGAATGCGAGAACTTTTTTCCTCAAGAGAAACAAGCTCGAGACCTAACTCTTTGTACTCCGACCTCGTTGGGGACATGCATTAAGACGACAAGGAGCAGACCGCTCTGATACCACTGATCCAGATTTTATGAGCAAAACAAAATGAATACATATTATCAACAGGTAACACAAAATAATAGAGATATAGTAAAACTGGTTTTCCATTCAATAACAAAATAAGATGAAACTGTAAAATGCAGCGGAAACAAGCTTGCTGGAATGGTGGTGGCTTATCTCTGAGAAGAGATGTGACAGTTGCGTGCATTCACAAGAAGAATATTACAATGAGGCTCTGAAGACCATTTTACAATAAACAAGGATGCCAAAAACCCTAGACATCCAAAAACCTAACCCTAGGAGATGAAGCGCCAAAAGTCATGTGGGCCCCGTTTGGGTAAGTTAGAAAATCAACTTCTCGGGGTCGTAACTTTTGCATGCAATCTCCGTTTTAGGCGTGTGATAGCCCGTTGGAAAGGTATAATCGAGGAGATTAATTTTGGGGGCTCAATATGCATTCAATAATCATTGAGGATCTTTATCCCGAAAAACCTTCATTTAGGCCCTCAAAATGGCCCTAGAAGTTAAAACTGCTAAAAATAGTAAATTGCCAAAATTGTCAGAAAACTGTTTTGAGCCAGTTGGAAAAGGTGGGTGGCCACCGATATCCTTCTACGTCATTATATATCTTGCGAGAACAAGATGATAGATCATTGAGGTACACCTCGACTATGTGTTTGAGGTTGTGAAAAGCGAATGACATGGCCCGCTGAAAGGTAGCTCCAACATTCTTCAGGCCAAAAGGCCTATTTTGATACGCAAAGGTACCCCATGGAAAAATAAAAATCCATTTTATGTTCTTCCTTGGGTTTGATTTGAATCTAATTGTATCCCAAAAAATCATCCATGATCGAAAAGACTTCGTAGCCTGCACATTCATCGACAATATGATTGATAAACGGGGTTGGGAATTTTTCTTTCAGGAAGGCCTTGTTCAAATCGTGGAAATCCATACAAACGTAAATAGTGCCCTGTTTCTTGTTGACCAAAACCAGGTTTGACACCCATTCCATCAATTGTATGGGGTAGATAAAACTGACTTTGAGCAGTTTCTCTACTTCTGCCTTGATTGTTGTCGCTTTTCAAGGATTGACCGAACGAAGATTCTGTCGGACTGGTTTGGCATCACGATAAGTCATGATTTCTTGTTCAACAATTCGTGGGTTGATGCATGGCATATCCTCATAAGACCAAGAAAAAATGTCGCAGAAATCCTTGAATAACTTAGTGTAAGTTTGAATCTCTTTGGGGGAGAAATCCGCTCTGAAGAAAACATTCTACACGATGCTGGGGGTTTTGGAGATATTGATTGGAATCATTGTAGCAATGCTTTCCATGTTACCCTTGGCGTAAAATCCATGCATGGACAGAGGATTGATAAGACGAGAGTTATCTCCATTCACGGTCAGAACAAACTCTCCTGCCTCTACTCTCCTAAGCTCGGGAAGGAAATAAGATCTATGATGTAGATCATCAAAAGGTATGTTGGGACCATTCATTGCCTCGAGAATCGCCTCGTCTGAGGGAAAGACCAATTCTAAAGGATTTTGAGTAGCAAGAGAATCCTGAGCTCAAACAGGCTTGAGAACTGGATCTAACTCCTATGAGGGAGCCAGATCTGGGTTGGTCGAGGCTTGTTGGACAATGTTGTACGCAACCTTAGCCATGGATAAGGGAATGGCCATGCCAAGGTTCCTTATCCCTTCCATCGAAGCCGATTGGGAAGGTAAAGTCCACAGGTCGTGAAAGTAGCTCATTCTAAAATATGACACTTGAAAAATTGCAGCCCTCGGTTGGTCAGGAACAACCGATATAAGTTTTAAATCGTTGGAAGGAGATGGGTAATCAAAGGTTCTCATCAATGATGGAAACAAACCGACACCCAAGTTGACAGTTCCAAGTTGCGGGTTATCAATCATTGGGACTGTGGAAGCCCTTGATGTAGGGTCAGGATGAGAAAAGGACAATTGGTCAATGGACATTATTCGACCCTCATGCAGAAAGAACAAGACCCAAAAAACCGTGGCAACCATCACATGCATCACATATGTCCATCTTTGTCCTAAAAAAAGGTTGTATTTGAGAGACACATCGACCACCTCAACTTTGATACACACAGTTTTACCCCCTAACTGCACGAGAAAGGAAGGAATTATTATGTATGGTTTAAACGATTGATCGTCAAAATATGCAAGCAATGTAGGCGACAGAGACAACTCAGGTTGGTTAATGGCCTTTCAACATGCCAACAACATCATGCAAGTCGAGGCACCCTCATCAACCATTGTACAGAAAATGTTCTGTGTAAAGGAGTTTATGGTGTAGGAAACTACTATCTGAAAGGGAACGTGGTGAGGAAGATGAGGTTTTAGGTCAGTTGGATAAAAAATGATCACTCCTGGGTTACTAGTCTCTTCCACTCCCAAGGCGGACAACGTAGCTTTTCTCTGTGAGGGGAAAATCTGGAGGACCTCCAGAGTAGACATCGCACAAGGGGTCTGTGCCATATCCTCCACGACAGAGTATTTCTGAGCGGCCCTCATGTTTGGATTATGGGAAGCTTTCTTAAACGCACCTTTAGGGATGTGATTCATTGTTTCTCCCATCACCTTCTCAATTTGGAGAGGATTTGATGGGTTAGTGGCCTCCTTTCCCTTATCGACAGATTTCGACATTCCGTAGTCAATATTTTGTGTTGATAAATGAGCATTGGTGTTCATCATGTAAATGTTCATGGCCAGATTTTTATTGGTAGGCGCGGGGGGTCCCTGACTGCCCCCTACCGCACTTGTGGATGTGGAAGCCTGAGCCATATTTTTCCCTTGTGTAAAAGGGTTCGTCAACACAACATATTGTTGTTGTGCTAATAGATTATGGGATTCTACAAGCCGAGGGCATAGGTGAGTCAGGTGGTCTTTCATGCAGAGATTAGATGGATACTTCAACTTCTTCTATGTTTTTCCCCCGCCAGCATTATTGGGAGCCTTTTTATCCCCTTTACCCTTCTTATTTCACTGTTTCTTCTTTCCCTCGATCTGTTGGTTAGCCTTGGGATTCGTTGAATGCACACTGTGTACATCTAATGTCTAGGTACCAGGGACAATCGAACTAGGAGTCTGGTTGGCCAAAATCTGTTGTATAGTTGTTGCAATTGATTTGACAACATATCCATGGACTTGATTTGTGTTGAGCCCACAATGCCATCGACGTGGGGCCAAAAATTTTGCTTGGCCTTTTCGAGAGTAGACCATGGCACATTTGACAAGATCTCGTAGAGCATGCCAAACTGAGAGTAGATTAGTTCTAGTTGTTAGGCTCTCATAATAGCCTCCAGCTCTGAAAACACCCTGGAAGTCGCTACGTCCTTGAATATACAGGGAACCAGATACTTCAAGAACCACTCAAGAAAGAAATTAGAAGGGACCTTGACCTTAATAAAGATATTTCTTCGTTTCCATTATCAGATATGATCAGAGATGTGGTCGGCCTTGGTTTGCTCAAAGTTGTCCAACAGTCCGGTGTTGGCATCGTATCTCACAAGTAACTGGAAATGGTTCAAGAATACCATCACCAAGTCGTTAAAGTAAGAGTACCTCGATCCATCGAGCTCAATATACCACTTCGTAACACCCCCTATAAGAGTGCGTTGAAAAAGGCGCAACTGAACAGAGTCGTCTTTCAATAAGTTTGACGAGCACCACAAGACCTTGTTTTTTCCATCAACATCTTATTCATCCTTTCTGCAAATCCATTCTGTTGAGGTGTATATGGAGTAGTCTTTTTCCTTTCTATATCGCACTTCTTATAGAATTCTTAAAATTTATTCTCGCGAAACTCTCTACAATTATCTGTCCTCAACACCTTAATTATTTTCTATGTTTGATTCACAACAAGATCCTTAAACTCTTTAAACCTATCAAAGACTTCATATTTCTTCTTGAGGAAATATATCCAAGTATTCCTCGAGAATTCATCTATAAATGAGACATAGTACACATATTTTCCCAATGATGGAACCGACACAGGTTCAAACACATCACTGTTAACTAGCTATAAAATTCATTTTTCCCTCGTTGCACCAGAGGGGAATCTTACCCAATTATTCTTCCCATATACACAATGTTCAAAAAAATCAAAATCCAAAGATCATTTAGACATACCTTCAACCATACCTTTACCATGTAGTAGTCGAAAACCCTTCTCTCCAATATGCCCCAGTTTTTTATGCCACAACATAATCTTTTCTCTAGAGACTATAGGAGTTATTTATTCTTCAACTCCAATATCATGAACAATGGAACTATTACACCCATCACTAATAGTGCTTCCTTGCAGTGTAATATACCAAATACAAAAAGTATGTAGAACAGAAATAAAATGCTAGAAATGGCAGAATAACAACAATATAACTAGAATAATCACCACAATAACACTGAAATGATATAAGAATAACAACAGAAATAGCACTTTGATTCTGATAGAAATGTTCACGGGCCTCTTCAATGGGGCAACCTCCAGTCGAGCAGATGTCTATTAAAATAATCTCCAAGCTAGGGTTCTCATACCCTCGACTCCTATTTATACTAAATATGTCTATCAAAAGAAGCATCTAGAGGAAGATCCTTCTAGAAATGGAAGCTTCTATTAGGTCTTCTTACATTCGACTTATTCTATTTTATTGCAAGGCCTTATTAATATTGAACTTTATTACATCCTAATATATTGTTCTACCTATGTGCAGGTTAGGACCCTAACATGTCCTCCCCCTTAAAAACAACCTTGTCCTCAAGGCTTGAGATGTGGAAATTGTTGCAGAATGGTAGTTGGTTCCCAAGTGGCATCTGTTGGAGTTGTATCTTTCCACTGGATTAACACTTCCTTGATGGTTCTCTGACGTAGGCAATGCTCACGCTGGTCCAAAACTTCTTGTGGTTGTAGCCAAATGGATCCTTCTTTGGCTAACCCAGGAAGGTTGGTTTGAATTTGGCACTTAGTTTTGATCACCTTCTTTAAGAAGGAAACATGAAAAACAGGATGTAGCTTCAAATGATTGGGAAAAGCTAATTGATAGGCCACCTGTCCCACACGCTTGAGAACTATATAAGGACCATAAAATTTGGGTGCTAGCTTCTGACAATTCTCGGCCTTGAGGGAATTTTTCTTGTAAGGTTGCAGGCGAAGAAATACCTGATCCCCTTCTTCAAATTGATGTTCAGAGCGACCTTGATCTGCTTGTTGCTTCATGTGATTCTATGCCATGACCAAATTCTCTTTGAGGGTACAGAGAATAGCCTCTCGAACTGTAAGTGTTTGGTCAACCACCTGGACCTTCGAGATACCCGGTAAGTATGAGAGACCTGAAGGTGGCTTATGTCCATATATTGCTTCAAAAGGAGTCATGCGTGTAGTCGTATGGTATGAAGTGTTGTACCACCATTCAACTAGGGGTAACCATTGAGCCCATTGATTTTGATTTTCAGAGGCAAAACACCTCAAATATGTTTTCAAACACTTGTTGACAAATTTTACTTGACCATCAGTCTGGGGATGATAAGTTGTACTGAGATGCAATTGGGTGCCTTGTAGCTTGAACAGTTCTTGCCAAAAATTTCTTGTGAAAGTGGGGTCACGATCAGAAACAATAGAGTGTGGCATGCCATGGAGCTTGAAGACCTGATCCATGAAAATTTGAGCCACCGTGGATGTTGTAAACCGGTGTTGAAGAGCGCAGAAATGAGCATACTTGGAAAGGCGGTCAACAACCACCATGATGACTGATTTCTTTCTTGATTTGGGTAAGCTTGTAATAAAATCCATAGAGATGTCCTTCCAAATAGCAGGTGGCATCGGGAGCGGTTGTAGTGTGCCCAAAGATTTGACTGTTTCTCCCTTGTTGCGTTGACACACATCACATTCGGCCACAAAATTACGAATGTCCTATTTCATACCATCCCAGAAAAAATAACATTTGACCCTGTCATAGGTTTTGGTGAACCCAAAGTGCCCCACTGTCGGTGTAGCATGAAGCTCAGAAAGTACCGTGGATTTAATATTTGATTGTTTACTTAAATACAAATGGCCTTTGTATCGAATCTCATCATGGAGCCAAGAGTACCCTTGGGGAGCTGGAGCACTCGACTGCAATTGTTGGATCAGCTGTGAACTTTTGGGATCTTGTAGCCATTCCTGGCGAACAACTTGGAGCCAATCTGGTACAATGAAAGAAAGAGAAAAAAGGGATCTTTCATCCTCATATTTGTGGGAAAATGCATCCGCAACCATATTTTCTTTGGCTTTCTTGTAAATGATCTCATAATCATATCCAAATAACTTAGTTACCCATTTTTGTTGCTTCGGGTAGGAAATGTGTTGTTCTAAAAAATACTTGAGGCTTTGATGGTATTTTTTAATTTGGAAGCGTTGCCCCAATAGATAAGGGCGCCATAAATCAACGGCATGCATGATAGCAAACATTTCCTTTTCATAGATAGATTTGCCCAGATTTATTTCAGATAGTTACTTGTTGGTAAATGCCAAAGGCCGACCCTCTTGCATAAGGACATCACCAATTCCTTTCCCTGAAGCATCACATTCCAAGACAAAGGTCTTTGTGAAATCAGGAAGGGCCAGGACTGGAGTGGTGCACATGGCCATCTTCAAGCTTTGAAAAGCTTGAGCAACAGCTGCAGTCCAAGTGAAAGAGTTCCTTTTTAGGAGAGCAGTGAGAGGTGTTGCAATCTTTCCATAATTCTTAACAAACTTGTGATAATAGCTCATTAAGCCCAGAAATCCATGCAAGATTTTGAGATTCTTTGGGTGAGGCCAGTCTTTCATAGCTTCAATCTTTTTAGGATCCACCCTGATGCCATCATTGCCAACCAGATGACCCAAGTACTCTACTTCTGAGGCGTCAAAAGCACATTTAGACTATTTCAGGAAAAGTTGGTGCTGAGAGAGTAAATGGAGAACTCGATCCACATGAACAAGATGTATTGTCCAGGTCTTTCTATAGATGAGGATATCATCAAAGAAAACTAAGACAAAATAACGAAGAAAAGGACGAAAGACATGATTCATGAGGCTTTGGAAGGTGGAGGGGGCATTACACAAGCCAAAGGGCATGACCAAAAACTCATAGTGGTCCTCATGAGTTCTAAAGGCAGTCTTGGGAATGTATTCCTCTTTCATATGTATCTGGTGGTAGCCTGAACGAAGATCAAGTTTAGTAAAGAATTGGGCGCCACTCAGTTCATCCAAGAGGTCATCAATGGCAGGAATGGGAAATTTGTCTTTAATGGTAAGTTTGTTGAGGGCACGGAAGTCAAGACACATTCTCCAAGAACCTTCTTTCTTCAGGAGAAGAGTAGGGGCTTGTACTAGGGCGGATAACGCCTGCATTAAGGAGTTCCTAGACCATTTTCTCAATTTCATTTTTTTGGGAAAAGGGGTGACGATACAGACGGATATTGGGAGGAAGGCTTCCGGGTACAAGGGGAATGGAATGACCATGAACACCACGTGAAGGAGGGAGTCCTTGGGGAGTGGAAAAGACCACTTGATGTTTAGAAAGGATGGCTTGGAGGTCTTGCGGCACTGAGGGTGTTTCTGTTGCTTGGATGGCATGGAGTTGAGAAATAACACCAGAATGACCCTTTTTAGTAGCTTTTCCATGCGATGGGAACTAATGATCTCAGGTGAACCGACGGTGATGCCTTGGAACTTATATTAGTGGCCTTCCTAGTCAAATTGCATGGTTAATTCCTTTAAATCCATGAGAATGGGACCCGAAGTCCTTAGCCAATCTGCACCCAACACAATGTCACACCCACCCATGTCTATAGAAAACATATGAGATTTCAGGTGGTAGTCACCAATTTGGAGACACACATTTTCACAATGCCCTCCACATTTCATGGAGCCACCATTGGCAATCATGATTTGGAAATTATTGACGGAATGGATGTAGCAATGAGTTTCTTGGGCAATGCAACGATGAATAAAATTATGGGTGCTTCCACTATCAACAAGAATGATGACCTTTCGATGCTTGATGTAACTGATTAGCTTGAGGGTTTGGGGAGTGGAGAAGCCAGTGAGAGCATTGAGGGAAATTACCGGTTCTACTTTGGGAGGGTCTGAGGGAGGGGTTATGTCGGGAGTTTTAGGTGAGTCAGACACAAGGGGAGTTTCAATATCCTCTTCCAAAATATCCTAGGAGATGGCCATAAACAACTTTTGTTCCTTACACTTGTGGCCCGAAAAATATTTGTCATCACAACTATAACAAAGGTCTTTGAGTTGGCGTTCATCCATTTCATCCCTGGTCAATTTTTGCATCTTTAGTGGAGTGGAGGGAGTAGTGGGATTTACTGGTTTAGGGCGAGGGATAAAGGAGGGTTTCTGGTTTTGAGAAGATACAACATGTTGTGCTTCTTTAGCTCTTTTAGTAGCCTCCACCCAACTCTGAGGCCAAGCCATGAGGACATGGGCCCGAATTTCATCCTTGAGGCCACTGATAAAACATTCTCGGAAAAAGGCATCAGACATGCCCTCTGTCCAAAAAGCCAGGCACTCAAAGGCAACTATAAAGTCTTCCATTGTTCCTGATTGTTTCAACTTTTTCAAACATCCCAAATGGTTGGTATCAGTGTCAAAGCATTCATAAAGCTCTGCCACAAAGTGTGTCCAAGAAATATACCCTTGACAAGAAGTTTTTCTCCATTGCCACCATTGCCAACATTCTTGATCTAGATGGAGAACACCATACCGGAGTTTGGCCAAGTCATCTGTAATGTCGTATAAAGAGAAATAATGTTCCATTTGGGTTACCCAACCAATGGGGTCTGAGCCATCAAATTTGGTCACATCCACCCGCGGAAGGCGTAGGTCACGTTCAAAGTGATGGTTCTAAAAGTTATGGGAATGAGAGGAATGGTCACCTTCAGTATGTGGAGGTGAGGAAGAGGAAGGGTTATCTGTAGGGAGATGCAGTTTGGTGCAGAGTGCCGAAAAGACAAATTCAAGCTGGGTGGTGAGGTCTTGTTTGATTTCCTCCATTGAGGACGGCATGGTTGTATTGATGACGACAACATTGGCACTGAGTTGTTTTACTTATTTTTGGGTCTTGATGAGACCAGATTGCAAGGTGTTGAAGCGAGCTTCCAAGTCTTGGCTACGGGTATGGGCCATGAGGATGGGGGAACTGAAAAGGGGGGGCGGGGTCAAAACTTTTGCCGAAAAATGATATGGATGAAAGTGATAAGGGCGAAGAGATGAATCCAATGGAATACGTCTCAAATAATGGTGAAAAAATATCCAGACTGCAGAGAGGAAATGCCCATATGCTTAACCAGAAAGAAATGTGTATTTACTTGACAACCTGAACATAGTTGCGCGGGTCTGTTTTAATTTTTTTATGTTTCGGTCCCCAAGGGTTCTACAGACAAGGGTTTGCCCTGTGCTATAGCTCTCTGATATACGTGCGAGGTCCAACAGTAGTACTCGGCCCAATATCTCGGGGCACTAACTAAGGTAGATAGACTGTACCCTTAGCCGTACTACCTAACTACCTAGGTACTAGAGAGTATCTTCCTGAGTGTTGTTCTCGATGGAACTATAGCAGTCAGGCGACCGATAGGATTATCTAAAGAAGGCTTCAGGAAATCTAGGTCGATCTATACACATGTGTTGTCTGATGTGCTACCACTCAAAGGGGTACCAACAGGGGTTACAAGGGTGGCCAACAGATGTGTTCTTAAGAACCACTTGTATTTCCTGCGTGTATGAATCCCTCAACCGTAGGTTTATGTGAGTAACGACAGATCTTTGTGGCTTAAAGACGCCAGAATACGTCTCTACCCTGAAAAAAAAATTACCCACAATTTCTGCCAAGGAAAGTGCTCTGATACCACTTGTAATATACCAGATATAAAAATTATGCAGAACAAAAATAAAATGCTAGAAATGGTAGAATAACAACAATATAACTAGAATAATCACCATAATAACACTGAAATGATATAAGAATAACAACAGAAATAACACTTTGATTATGAGAGCATTGTTCAAAGGCCTCTTCGAGGGGGCAACCTCCATTCGATTAGAGCTCTATTAAAATAATCTCCAAGCTAGGGCTCTCATACCCTCGACTCCTATATATACTAAATATGTCTATCAAAAGAAGCATCTAGAGGAAGATCCTTCTAAAAGCGGAAGCTTCTATTAGGTCTTCTTACATTCGACTTATTCTATTTTATTGCAAGGCCTTATTAATATTGACCTTTATTACATCCTAATATATTGTTCTACCTATGTGCGGGTTAGGACCCTAACATGCAACTTATACATAGTTCCAAACCGAACTCCCTTCAACAACACCATTGCTCCTTGAACCATCCTGCAGGTTTCCTTTTCAAATATTGTTTTTACCCCTGCGTCATCCATTTTCTTACAAAAATCAAATTTTTGGCCAATCCTGGGATGTGTAGAACACTAGGTAGTGTTCTAATCCTTCAATCTATGAGCCTCAACTTGACTTTTCCTCGACCTATGATTTTGGTTGTCGAGTCATCACCGAGGAAAAAATTACCTCCATCATACCTTTCATATTCACAGAACCACTCCATGTGGGGAGTCATATGAAAGGATGCACCTGAATCAACCAACCATGCCTCATGATCTGCATGTGTGCTTGAAGAAGCCAAGTACACATCCCCTCCTTCGTCCTTGGAGGTCTTTTTTTTCTATAGAAGGAGATTCTCCGTATCCCTTCTTTCTCTCAGCTTTGGATCTATACTTCTTCTTGTACTTCCCTTCTTTTCCACATCTCCAACATACCTTTACAAACTTTATGAGAGACTTAGATCTTCCCTTAGAATTAGATCTCCCACTTGAGGACTTAGATCCACTTCTTTCCTGGGAGCGTCCTCTTGCAAATAATGCATATGTTCTCTGTCCTTCCATGTTCTTCTGTCTCATATCCTCTGACAACAAGAATGAGACCACTTCATCAAACTTCAAGGAAATTGTATTACTATTATGGCCACAACCAGACTATCCCATGAGTTTGGTAAAGACCACAGTAAATTGATACACTTATCTTCATCTGAAATTTTAATCTCAACAAATACTAACTGAATTACCACAGTATTGAAGGTGTTCAAATGATTTGCGACCGAGTCTCCATCTCTCGTCCTCAAGTTTTAGAACTTCTTTCTCAGGAATAGTTTATTTACTAGGGACTTAGACTGATACAACTTCTCCAACTTATCCCATAAATCTTTGGGTGTAACTTCCTCTGACACATTCAGTAATACTGAATCTAAGAGTCACAGTTGGATTGTGCTCTTCACCTTCTGGTCCAACTTTTTTCAGTCATCTGTCGAATTCCCTGTAGGTGCAGTACCTAGATCCACCACGATCCACTGATCTCTTTCTACCAACAGATCTTCCATATTGAGCTTCCACAACTCAAAACTTTGCCCATTAAACTTCTCTATCTCCATTTTCAAACTCCTCGCCATTTCTTTTCACCTGAAAAATCAATACCACATATCTCCCACTGTAACAAGTATTATCGCAGTCCCGAGCCAAACCCTTGACCATAAAAACGTCCCCCTGAAGCGAACAAATCTCTGATACCAAATGTAGATTTTAACCTTGTACAACATTTTACTGCAAACAAATTTTCAATAAAAGAATAGAAAAGATACAATGAAAAATACACACATTACACACAGATTTTTCCCTTGGAAATCCAAACCGGGAAAACCAACATATTCTATATTCATTCCTAGTGATACATTGTTTACAATACAATATGCATATAGGAGCCAATGACATTCAAAACCCTAACCCAATGAGTTGG
This sequence comes from Picea sitchensis, assembly GCA_010110895.2. Taxonomy (NCBI): domain Eukaryota; kingdom Viridiplantae; phylum Streptophyta; class Pinopsida; order Pinales; family Pinaceae; genus Picea; species Picea sitchensis. Next base: position 135,878 of record SNQJ01S0033057.1, on the reverse strand, counting down.
ATTAGTCAACAACCTTAATTCCTTAACCGGAAATAGAAAACCATCGACAAAAACCATGTGCTGAAAAACCGCCCGACAATGGACATGAAAATCGAGGTGATATGAAAAACAAGGCAAAAATGTGACACATTTCTCGAGGAAAAAAAAATCTCGAGGGCGCTGCCCCCAAACCCCCTACATGCTCATTGCAACGTAACAGACACTAAAGATAGTCATGTAAAGAATATAACACATACCCAACAACAATGGTAGCTTGGGAAAGTTGATATTTTCCATGGGCTCTTAAAAATCATGATGGGTGAAGTTTTCCATGAGGTGACTATGGTAGCTTTTCATAATAATATGTTAAAACCCCATAGAGAATATATTAAAAGTAAGCAAGGTAGGTGTTGTATTTTATTTGATTCAATTACTTTCAAAGGTCGAGAAGCCCAATTGTTTCTTGGTCAACAAGGTTTTCATTCCATAACTAAGGAATTGAAATGCCCTAATCGTAACTCATTTGTAGATTTGGGTCATCAAAGAGCCCAATGACAAATTCAATTGTCGATTTTGCAGTTGGGCCCTCCAATGACCCGAATCTATGATTAGATTAAGGATGACCATTGAAATTAACAACTAAGTTAATGTTACCATCACTCCAAATCCTATCTTCATCCAAATATTGCACGGTTCCCTAATATTAACCAACTCATCCAATGTTCAACTTTCTTTATGCCTACAATACATATGATCACTTATTTGTATCTGTCATGTATATAACCTACATATGTTAGTGTTGGTGTTAATTTGTTGAAACATGTTCTCAGTGATTGATGAAGGACAAGTATGACAAAGCATATAAAAGTAGAAGTTGGTTAAAAGCATGTTAAGGAGGGGATTACTAGGGGAGGTTGCATCACTATGACACAAGGTAGTAAATTGTGCCATATGTTGCCAATAGGTGGTGTCATCTTGTGGTTGTGACATATTGTTTGTAGCTTGGACTGTTTAAAACTTATTTTTTCGTCGCTTCTTTTGCAGTATCATTATGCAACATATACCATCTCTTTATGCTTTTCCTGCCTCCTCCATATACGTTGTTTTGCCTTACTTTGCTTACTCGCATATATTTGATTTTCCTTAATATGTTCTTTAATGTACTTTTTGGGGACAAATCTAATAACATTGCGGCAAAAAATTCATTTGAGATCATAGTTCCACCATGACCCAAGTTTTTCCTACAATTAAGATTCTTGAAAAGTCTATCAAAATTCTAAATCGATTAGAGTTCTTCTTGTTTCACGAAATTCCAACAACTAAGGGAGAGTTTGTTACTTAAATAGACTACTCCTATGTTCTTATGATGATATAGGATGAGGAGAAAAAGCCCATTAATTCTTATTTCACACAATACATCAACTCTTAATTTATGTATCAACATAAAAGTTGTTTAAATCGATAACTAGCTAACCAAAAAATATGACCTTTAATTTACAAAAATTAATATAACATAACAAAACACTTTAATATTAAACTTAAATCATTAAACAAATTAACAAAATATTTTTTATATTCTCAAATTTAATTATTATATTCAAACCTACATAACATATATTACGTTTTAATACATCACATCACATATTTATGATGTGACTTTGCACTATTTAAAGCAATCCCTATTTAAAGCATTGTACACATATTTACATATACATAATTCATAAATCACCTTACTCTATTTTAACTATGTAGAAGGCATTTTGGATTTCCATGGAATAACTTCATTTATGTACGTTTCTCAAAGTAATTTTTATCAAAACAACGACATTTCAATTTCAATTTCAATTTCAATTTCAATTTTAATTTTAATTTCAATTTCAATTATATATATATATATATATATATATATATATATATATATAACTGAGATTAAGTTAATCAATCAATGTATATCTATCTATAGGAAATCGTATGATGACATTTTCGTTTATATCTCCCAAAAGGAGTATGGGATTCTATTAAGAAAAATATGGGATTTTATTAAGAAAATGTTAAGCGTCAGGCGATAATTTAGTTAATATATTTTTAAATTCATATCAACCTTTATTATCTCAAACAAAAGTAATTCCTTTATTTATAAAAATGTCAAACATAAAATAATTTAGTTAATAAATTTTTAAATTTATTAACTTTATGTCAACCTTTCTCATCTTTCGAAAAGTTTAAAGTTTGAAGAAATGTGAAAAGTAAAGTGATAATTTTGTTAATATAATTTTAAATTTACCAAAGTTTGGGTTCAATAGAGCGTGATAAACTAAAGGTATATTTGTTTGTTTTCAAATTTTGATACAAAAAATTATTTACATATATTATAAGAAAAATATTAATTACTTAGAAGAGGTTTTAATGAAATTAATTTTGTTTGTTTTATTTTTATTTTTTTTGGTATTAGATAGGTAGAGGTTTAAATATATGTTTTTTTGTCAATGCACTTAAACCATTACAAAATATTGATATGTTTTAATATCATTCATACTAATGCTCCATGACCACAAGCACAATTGAGCAACAACATGTCAAAATGACATCAATGTTTCACTTTAGTCAAGGTGCACCAATGCTCTACATTGGTTTAGATGCACCAATATAGACTCATGCACATTGGAGTGCCAACAACCCAAAAATACATATATTTTCCACTTTGTTCTAGGCACACTAATACTCTACATTGGTCTAGGGGCATTGGTGTTCCATGATCCGAATGCACCGGAGCGTCAATAATTCAAAAACACATCAATGTTTTACTTCTATTTGGGAACATGGGTGCCCCTTTTAACTATGGAAACATTTGTGCTTCTCTTTAGTATGGAAGCATTGGGGCTTTTCTTTTGTACATAGGAAGCACTAGTGTTCATAATGCAATGAAACACCTAACAATAATTCATATTTCTTTTAACTTATTAAAAGTGGTGGAAAACATCTCAAGACAACTCATAAGAAGAAATAAGAGAAAAAATATGGGTTTGTTTCATTTCTTATTTCACATGAGAGAAGAGGAAAATGAGAAGATTTTACTTGAAAACAAAATACAAATAACCATGAATGTATTGCAACCAAGTAATTCTTTCTTTAATCTTCATTATATCATGTCTTCCTATTATTGATTGTATTTTGTTATTTTCCATTTTTTATTCCTAATTTCTTAGCTAGGTTTGGTATTATTTATTTGTTGATTTGAGGGTTTTGTCTCTATTTTATAGGTTAATGATTGGTTTGTTTTAGGGTTTTACATCAATGGATATGGCTAGTAAATGATGACCAAATTTGAGGAAGAGAAGAGTACTCCACTTTGGTACATTAAAAGCACAATGCCCCTAATACACATAAGCACCAAACAATAATTCATATTTTTTGAATCTCCTCTTTGATACATTGGAAGCACAGTGCCCCTCATACATATAAACACCAAACAATAATTCATATTTTTTTAATCTTATTAAAAAATGTGGGAAAAACTACAATGTAGTTTAAAAAAAAGGAAAAAATAAAGATTTATTTCATTTCCACAATTCACATGAGAAAAAAGGAAGATGAGATGCTTCTACAATATGATGACATACAAATAGCTATAAAAACAATAAAAAAACAAAATATATTGCAAAAAAAAAATCATTTTTCTCTATCTTCATTATTTTTTTTGACCCCATAATTAATTTTATTTATATTATTATATATTTCTTACATTTGTTTCTAATTTCTTATATTTCTCTGAATATGTTTATATTCATTGTAATTTCTTTTTATTTGTAGTTTTCTATGATTGCATCCACATTTCATTGATTTAATTTATTTTTACTAACTATATCTAATTAAATTAAGTTATTATACACATTAAATTTTAAAAGTTTGTGTGTTTGTCTTACTTCCACCACAATCTACATGATGCAGAATACTTATTTTAACAACTTATTCTAATCTGGTAGGCAACTAACTTGAAACGAGATTCAAGTTGTTTTTTTAAATAAGTTTATCAACTGTTTTCTGGCTTATTCTTTTTTTCCAAACAAATTATTTAATACGTCAATTAACTATCTAATGCGTTCTTAGAACAAGGCAAACATAAAGGTCCCATGGCCCTGTTTTCAGTAGCCCGGGTTCAACCCTTGGTAGTGGAGAATTGGTTAAATGATAAATATGAACCAGGCACACATTTCTTAAATAAATTATTAAAAACTTTATTTGAGTAAGAAAACCCACAGCGAAACCGAAGAACGGCTAACATATAAGTCTAAAGATTCAACAAATGCCCTTTGTTTTGTCCACGGAATCAGGATGGCGAGCCTGGCGTCCCCGTCTTCTGTTCTCATGAGTCTTTTTAGAATTCTCCTTCGCCTCCACCTGATCATTCTTTTCATCTTCTGTTACCAAGATCTCCTTGACTACCTTCGTGATTTTAGGATGCAGAGCTTCGAATTCGTGCAAAACCTCCTCAATATTATGAGCCAGTCGTTCCGCCAGAGTTCTACTGAAGTCCTCCCTAACAACAACGCGTAATAGTAAGACATGCTGAGCATCGGGAGCCATTGTATAAGCGGGAACAACCCACCCGAACTTCCTCAAATGATCGGAGATCTCGTATTCATCGTGTCCAAGGCTCTTGTCCTTCAGCGAGAATGCAACCACAGGCACGCCCACGTCTTTCGACAGTATGGTGAAACGGCCAGTCTTTTCCAGGATTTCCGTCAGATATCTGGCATTCGTTCTGCAATTCTCCATAATCAATTTGTATCCCTGCATCATCACACAGTAATTTTAAGTCAATTTATTTGAGTTAAGCGAAGGAAATTGATGATAGTTTAGTCATGGAGTGGATGCGTTTCGACCTCGAAACCAAGGCGAATGAGTTGGTAGTACTGCCCAATAATCTGACTTGCACCTGTCAGCATACCACCATGAAAAAGGTTAACCCTTAAAGCTCTGTTTTGGAGGATTTAAGCCCATGTCATGGAGGGGCCAAAGTTTGTTTGGAAAAAAAATAATGGGGTGCAGAGGATAACTACCTTTGGAGAAATTGAGAGTAAATGTGGGCTGGTCAGCTCCCAAATAGTTGATGTGGAAAATGAGTTCCTCAGGCAGGTCTTGCTTGCTTCTCCAAACCACCCATCCGACTCCAGCATATACAAGTCCATATTTGTGCCCACTCACATTGATGCTTCTGACAAGTGGTAACCGGAAGTCCCATTCCAAATCAGGATATAAAAAGGGTGCAATGAATCCTCCACTTGCAGCATCCACATGTATGGGAGTATTCCACCTGCAAACACATAAAAAAAATTCCCAAATTCAGTAACCAATGACAAAACCCTAAAACAGACCTTTATATGCTTGATGGTTAGTCCACTTTTAGCCAGATCCTTGTGGTTTTATGGCTAATTTTACTTCTACATGATTTGATGCAATATGCTCCTATTGAGGAGAGTGAGGAGAGTATTAATACCAATGTGGAACAGAATCCCAATTAATGGAATATGCCACTGTAGTAGTAAGAAAATCTCAAACTCACCCAGTTTCTTTGTTTTTCTGCACCAGTAGATCATTAAGCATCTTGACATCTTCAAATTCCCCATTATAAGTAGAGCCCAGAATGGCACATACACAGATAGTATTCTCATCTACCATCTCTGCAGCCTTCTTGGGATCCATTACATAATAACCTTCCCTCAGGTTAACTTCCTTGAGCTCTACTTCAAAATATCTGGCAAATTTTTCCCAGCAAACCTGGATTATCAGAAATGGTCATGGTCAAAGAGGCAACATCAGATCTTCAATTATTGAAAATAAGCTGTTAAAAAACCAATAGTTCTGATGGTGTTTGGTATATTACCTGAACATTGGAACCTGTAACAATGTTGGGCTTATCGTATGGCTTCCCTTGCGCCTTCCTCTTGTTCTGCCATTTTCGTTTAAATGCAAGACCTGCGAGCATGATGGCTTCAGAGGATCCCACTGTTGCACAGCCAACTGCCTGATCNACATTGGAACCTGTAACAATGTTGGGCTTATCGTATGGCTTCCCTTGCGCCTTCCTCTTGTTCTGCCATTTTCGTTTAAATGCAAGACCTGCGAGCATGATGGCTTCAGAGGATCCCACTGTTGCACAGCCAACTGCCTGATCTCCATCCTCCACTTCAGCATGGAACAACCGAGCTATCATATTCACACACCGATTCTGTTGCACCAGTTTCACAACATGAGCAAACATTATTACATTTTAGGAAGAAATAATATGCAGTGCTATAAATTATATCAATCATCCTGTCGGTATGGAGATTCGATCTGCTAACCTGCAAATCTGTAGTGACTGGGTATTCATCCATATCGACATAATTTTTATTGACAGCAGCCATCATGAGCTTATCGCATTCGGGCTCCATCCAAGTAGTGACAAAGGAAGCCAGATTCAGTCTCGGATTCCCATCCAACATCAATTCATCATTAATGATCTGGTAGGCAGCATCCTTAGGAATGGACTTTTCTGGCATTCGGAACCTACCCACAGTAAATTAACCATATCAAAACATACACCAAAACTAACATTAACAGTAGCAGCTGGTTCTATGCAGATTTTAGATCCATCATAACTCAAAATTTTAAGCACCCGGAAACTACACACAGTAAATTAACCATATCAAAACATACACCAAAACTAACATTAACAGTAGCAGCTGGTTCTATGCAGATTTTAGATCCATCATAACTCAAAATTTTAAGCACCCGAAAACTTTCAACGATTAATCGTTTCGTTGGATCACGGGAGTAGGGGAGCAATCTTCCTTCTTGAGTTTTGTTTTTCAAGAAAAAAAATGGGCCTGAATCCGGTCAGATTTTCAGGGGTATTCTGAATTTCGTATGAATCAAAGTTTCATGCATTTCACTTTATTTCAAGGATTTTTCTGTATTTTAAACTAATACAGATACTCAAAAAATGGATCAAAATTTTAGATTGACCATAAATTTAAAAACAAATCTCCAAAAAATCTGCCAAAAAAATAACTCAAAAAGAGATTACTGCCGAGTTAACCCACTCCATTGAATCACAATTTAAATTTAATGGACAATTCTATGGATGATTCTCAAACGAATTCACTTAAAAATACCATATTATCCTCTAAATTTACCACAAAACTTTCTTAAAAAGAAACAACTAAACGTTTTAATACAGCTCATTCAAATGGACTCTGTGTAACTGTGACAAAAACTCATGGATAAGAATTTGACATAAACACCTTGGTAGCGGGGATTGCATATAACGAGAAGCAAACATGCAGGAATTGGCTGGGTTGTCAGATTCGGCTGCAGTAGGGAGCACCATTTTGTCTTCCAAATGAGGAGAGATCGCAACTGAGTCGTTTACTTGCTCCTACGAGTAAGCGGAATGACGACAATATGTTCCACCGCCTGTGCCCTGCAGTCCAAGAAAAACAATGCAGGCCTATCGCAAAAGTTTCAGTGCACATTCTATTATGATCACACCTATTAAATAGGAAAAAAAGTTCTCCATTCGGCAAAAATGTAAAGGTATGCTATCATTTTTTTTTAAAGATAATAGGTTGATATCATATTTTTGTCTTAAACAGAAAGAGTTTGCGTGTCTCTTCGGTTATCTGCTTAACGTAAAAACGAACAGTAATGAGACTTAACATGGGCATTCCAAGCGTCTTAACTTTTGGTATTTTTGGCGATGTAAATTTGGATAAAATACATAGTTGTATGGGAATCGCTCTCCACATTTCCAACATCTAGTTTTCAAGCTCTCGAAGTTCCTGGAGCTTGGGAACTAGTTGGGAATGTCCTCAATTGGTTGAGAATTTTTTTGGGAATTTTGGAGCTTTTTGAGAACTTCAACATTAAAGAAATGAGAGCTTGGAAACCAGTGTCCTAAAAGAAGAGCTTTAAATTAGAATTATATTAAATTAAAATGTAAATATATTTATTCATTTATTATAAATACATAATTATTAAAATGACTTTTTTTGTTGTTTAAATTGTATTTCTGAATGTATAAATATATTCAATTCACTAAAATACTTTTAAAACACTCTAATTATACAAACTTAACCACTCAAATCTACAAATCTAACAATTTCACACCGAATTTCTAACAAAATCAAACTAAAAAAATTATAAAAAAATCAAAAAGTAAAATGTTTAAACTAAACTCTTAGCATGCATGTAGGGACCAAGTAGACCAAGAATGATAGATTCTGCAGCTATAATGGGGGACAATGACGAAGATAACATTGGGATACGTGTCTCTTTTATATCGGTAGAGAAACTATTGATGTGAAACAACTTTTTAGGTCTTTAAAAGAATTCAAAAATGTGAAAGGTTCATGTGTGGGTCATGATGTTATCACATAATTAAATTATGTGATGTATATTTCATTTCAAAATTTTAGCCGAATAAAAGTGTTTTATAATATATTTTTATTCCGTAATTTAACCGATAAAAGAGGTTCATTTGTCTGGTCTCACTGTAGCTTTTCTGACAACGCAAAGTAAGCCTACCGGATGCTATCATAATCAATAATAATGTCAAACAGCGAAATGCCACCGCATAAACTTTTAAATTAACAATAAATGCCATGTAAACCGCCATTATCTCATCATTTGGCCCATCTTCACAATAAAGTGCCACCTTCCTCATTCGAAGGATGAGGCAATTACACGTTGTAGGTCATGTGCTTCTTTGCTTTCTTTTTGTCATCTGCTTTTTAAGGAATTCATTATTTTTAATATTGAGATTAATTGCATTATATATGGATTGGGGTATTTAGTAGGTTGGTATGACATTTTTAATAGCTATTAGTGTTATAATATGATTGGCGACGGCTAGTCATGTCAATATTAATTTAATTTATATGTAAAATAATATATCATCCATTCAATAAAAGTTATTTTTTATTTCTATTTTAATTATAATTAAACCATCTCTATCTTCCACCTAAAAATATGTACACTTTACCTTAAACTTTACATATTAACTTCCATATCCAATCAAAATGTAATATACTATTACTAATATTTACATAGATATTACTTTATTTTTATTTTTATTTGGACTATTTACAACGCATTTAATTTCTATGTCACTATGAGGATTTATAGTTAGATGCCAAAGACACCCACTTTGTCAGGCACCAGAAGTAACACAAAGCAACTATAAAGCATAAAATCGAGAATAACAAACTAAACACGACAACAATCATACAATTGGCAAACTTATATGATTGAAATCCTACCATCCTATGACCCTATGTGCTTTTCAACACAAATTCTTCATGGAAATATATTTGGCACATCTTTGCATGTGGGTTTTCTTGCATTTGGGTTTGTTTGTTTGTATGCTGGTAATTGTTAGTTATTGTAGGNGATTGAAATCCTACCATCCTATGACCCTATGTGCTTTTCAACACAAATTCTTCATGGAAATATATTTGGCACATCTTTGCATGTGGGTTTTCTTGCATTTGGGTTTGTTTGTTTGTATGCTGGTAATTGTTAGTTATTGTAGGTAATTATGTTCTTGATTGCACACTAGTAATTGTTGGTAGTTGTTGTCTAATGTGGGTTTTCTTGTATTTTCACTACAACTTCCTCTCCATCGGGCATGAGGCCTTTGTATACTATTCCTACTCCTCCTTTGCTTATGATGTTGTCTTCCTTTAATCTCTCTAATACATCTTCACAAGAAAAATCCAACCTCTAGAATGTAGCCATCTTCCCTTGCCTTGAAGTGTTTTCCTTTTTCAACGCCCTTTCCTTAATAATAGAAGCAATTACAAAAGGCCATAGAGAATATAAGAATCCCTATGACCAAAAGTAGCTTGAAATTTGAAGAAAATTGACCTATGATATGAGCTTGCACCAATGAAGATAGGTCTTTGTAAGGTACCAAATATGGTCCACGGAGCTCGAGATTCCAACAAAGGAAGTTGCATTGAATTAAGTGAAAGAACTAGACTTGAGAGATTGTCATAGGAGAACTCTATAGACGTTATTCTTAGCATGCCTTCAATCTCTTTAGGAATGATTCCAACCAAATGTTTGTTGTTTGTTTGTTTTCTTATGTTCTAGTAATAACTAGTAATTTCTATGGGTTGTGCAATTACCCAGTCACCTAATTAATTTGTATTCAACATTATTACATGGATTCACAAGTAATTAGAAATATGGCAGCAAAATTAAAATTGGTCATGACAAACTCATCAATTACCCATGAATGCATTCAACCATTTCAACTCTTAAAATTTAATTTCTTATTATACATGAACTATTACAGGTGATACATGGGCAATTGCAACAACATACATGTACATTCAATTTCTCCATAAAAGCAATTACATTTCCTTCATGATTTTGGCCTCTTCTATTGATTAAGTTGAATTCAACATTATTACATGGAATTCACAAGCAATTAGAAATATAGCAACAAAATTAACATTGGACATTCCAAATTCATCAATTACCCATGAAAGCATTAAACCATTTCAACTCTTAAAATACAATTTCTTATTATACATGGATTATTACAGGTGATACATGGGAAAGTACAACAACATACATGTACAATCAATTTCCCCATAAAAGAAATTACATTTCTTCATGATTTTGGCCTCTTCTGAGATATCCATAAGGCCATTTACAACAAATTGGCATGGTTGGAAATCAATTTACATAACATGGGCATAATTATACCCTCTGTGTTACAATGTTATAATGTCCTTCAACTCTATCTATAAATATTTACTAGCTAGCCCATAGTGCACTCTTGAGTCCAATACTAATTCCAAACTTGTGTTTTCCTCAATTAACACATAATATTTTAACATAGCAAAGCCACAAATATTAATCTTCAACAATTAAACAATAACTTAGCTAAATTACTATCTAATTTAATGGATGATCTTGGGTAAATAACTTCAGGGGATTGATTTTCCTCCCAACCTTAGGTACCAACTCATGTAGGTGCCACCCATGTGCTGACAATGAAAAAACAAGGGTGAATTTATGGGCCATGGCTCTAGTTTATCTCATATAACCCAATTCTATACATCTCGGCCAGGGAAATAACATTTCAACCCATTTCACTTACAAAAATTCCATTCACCAACCTCTCTTTCCCCTCAACCTTACATAATACAAGTTGTCCAAGAAATCTCAACTATTAGGAAACAAGGAATCTCAGCTGTAACAATTTCCCATCACTGATCTAGGGTTTTCACACACTATCATGGCAGAAAATACAATGGTGGTAGCATATCTCTCTTGGCAACATGCATACTCCAACCCCACATTCTAGCACATGAATTAGAGAATCCTGAATGAAATAATGATTTTCTCCTAAAGGTTACCTTCCCAAAAGTTGCATGAACAACAAGTTTACATAGGAAACACATTCCCTTCCCTCAAGATTGTGAAAATAATTCTTAAGGCACATAAGATAAAGGACATGGAGGTTTAGGGTAATGACACTTCGCTACAATAAAATATTATTTATATTTCTTCACCACCCTACTTTCCCACTCATTGGTTCATTGTCCCCATGGTGTTCCAAAGGAGATATAACCCCAAGTGCACCTTTATATTATTATTATCATTTATATTAATTCTAAATTAATCCAATGATAAACTTACTATATACTTAGACAATATGCTTATATGCTCATAGGGGGTAGTATAGGTTTTCTTGCACGTTGGTTTGTTGGTTGTGGTTGCCTCCTTCCTAGTGTTACATGCAATTAGGGGTAAGACTTTGCACTCATCCATAAGAACAATCACTTGACTAAAAATATAAAGCTTTTTTTTCTTGTTTAGGGAAAATTTACATGACTTAAATATGTGATTTTTCTCCTCATCTACAACAAAGTATTCTTAGAAATGTTCATAAGGTTTATTGGCTTCAATTTGGGTATCTTCCCTTGTTCATCATGCTTTAGAAATCATTTTGGAGTAAAATGATGTCAATTTAAGGATTTGTGTTCAATTTAGATTTACAAGCATTCCATAGAGATGTCATAACATGTTTATCCTTGGGTTAATTTATTTTTTATCCTCTACATTATTTTTGCAATCAAAATGGGATCAACACTTCTATATTTGGCTTGACAATGCTAATTGTTCATTGATGCTTCCTGTTACACATCGAAATTACTCACTTTGATAGTGTAGCAAGTGTCTCATTTTGCTCACAAGGTCGCAAGTATTGCATGTTGCTCACAAGTGTCGCAAGTGTCAAAGAGAGCATGCTGCCATGATGACTATGTCGTGCCTATAATGACATGAGGAGGACACTTGAAACACCTCAAACATTTGATTTGGAAGAGGAGAAATGAGTCAGCAGGCTTACAAACCTTTTGCCATCTGAAAGTACCTCAAAACTGAGTTTTTGGAGGGGAGCGCTCCCCTGTACCTCTTTTGGGAGCGTTGGCGCTCCCCCTTACACTGCCTGGGAGCGTTATAAAGCTCTTTGTCCCTTTTGAGGGAGCGTTGGTGTATTTAGGAGCATTGGCGCCCCCCTTAAGCCTACTGGGGAGCATTGTAGCGCTCTGATGGCCCTTTTGAGGGAGCGCTACCTATTCTGGGCAGCAGTTGAGTTGTTGAGATGAATGGGGGAAGGATCTTTTCATTCTTAGAAGGCAGTTGAGCTCGAATCCCTAGTCCAACCATGATCTTAGGGCAGATCCTCAACTGAAGGAGGAAAATCCTCACCTTCCCCAAGGATATCTTAAGTTGTTGGGCCTCTCCAAGGCTATATAAGCAAGCTTTATAATGGTGAAAGGGGACGGAAAAGGGAGAATCACACCAAACTTATGATCTTATAAGTGGTGCTGGAACAGAGATGATTTGAAGGAAAGAGACCTATGATCTCATAGGGAGAAATCGGTGAAGCAATCATCATTCAGATCATGGATCTTTTGAGCAAGGGGTAGACAAGGAGGACTTGACGGAGTTGCTGCAATCCATCTACGACTGTAAGCAATGTTTTGTCCTCATTAATATAATTTGCTTGGCATGTTTCTTTCTAATTCATGTTCAATCTCACATGAATTTGTCTCTTTAGTATATAGACCTATTTCGGACTAATATTTATAGAGTAGGAAGTAGTCGTACTTTGTTTGTCTACAGGGCTTATCGAGGAGTGAAAGATTGGAGCTCAACTCGGAGCGTGCAGGGACAAACGTTGATAAAAAGGTACTTATGTTCTCCTTCCTCCTCATGAATTAGTTTGTATAGATCTGAAAGGAAGTTAGTGTCCACGTTAAGCTTCTTTTGTCTTAAGAGTTAAGAGTCTAGCTCTCAAGAGGAGATCTACCTGTCCGCAAGGAGATTTTCCTTCAACAGAAACTGGCGACTCCGTTGGGGAATCGAATCAAAACTTTTGGTTTTGTCTTTCCTCATAGACCTTGTCTTACCCTTTGTGTTATTAGGCCTTGTTCACCCCTTCATATCTGATTGCACTTGCCGATTGACTCTTTACCCCATCACACTCAACTTACCTGTCAAAATTTGATCCAAATTTTGGGTTTTTGGACCTTTTTGTGAGTTTTTTTAGCCCGATGCCCCCCTGCCCATGTTAGCAGAGTGCCAACACTCCCTGGAAGTCTTGGAAAAATCTTTATAACGCTCAGGTGGCCCTTATACCAGAGCGCCATCCCTCTTTTACCCAAAATCTCTTCAAAATTTCCATTTTTTGGAAGTCCAGACCCTATTTCTTCACTTGTTGAGCTGCTTTGTGATTCAATGATGCTTCCTTTGACCTTCGACATGCTTCCTCCTGAGAAGTAAACACCTTATTGTTCATATTTTATGCCCTTCTTCATTCTTTTTGAGTTTTTGCTGTTGAGAGCTTGAAATCAATCCTTTGCTTTCTTCTCTCCTATCCGACTGAGAGGGAAATCTATTGAAGGACATTAGAAGTCTGTAACTCTTCTCATTTGGTTCTTTGAGGTCATCTGATCCAATCTCTTTCTCCTTCCTTTTGCGTTTTTTATTTTCTTTCTCTTGTTTGATCGCAAAAAAAAGGGTGTGTTGTCTGTGCGAAATTTGCATTTTCTTGCCTGAATCTCCTTGATCTAAAAGGGTAGTTGGCAGGACAAGTTTTTCATTGAATTGATCATCGTTCGCATGAAAATGAAAAAAGTACATATTAATGATTAGTTTGCATATTAGTTTGCATTTCTGAAATGTTGTAGCATCATATTGGATTTGATTGAGAACAAAATTGATTGAGGGAATTCCTTATCAAGTGTTTGATAGTGAAAACGACTCTTCCCCGTTCCCTTAAATAGGTATTCATTGAAAATAAATGATTGCTTATCATATTTCATGCATATTTTTGGAAATTGAGTCATCATTCCATCAGTTTCACTTTCGTACACCCTCTGAGTAAACAACATCCATTAAAATCAATGCTTAACTAAAATTTATCAGAATTTTTACATCTTTGTTAGCAAACCTACATTAGTTTAAGGTGTAGGGCTTTGGAATAGGTTGAAAGGATAACTTTCCAAAGATATAAAACAAACTTAGTATCTTGCGGTAGGGAGAGTCAAATCCAATTGTCGTATTGGCTCGCTGGGATCCCCCTCTCACATAGAGGTTACGCACGAGGTCACATTCGAGTGAGTTACGGATATTATCCCTCTGTGGTTCAACTGTTTGTAGTGGTCAGATCTTATATTGGGGGTCACTGGAAGGTATACCCACGATTATGTGTGGGAGCCTTTCAAGTTGATTTTGGACTTGTTATCCTGCGCATATGCTCCGACTAGACTGTCAATTGTACCCGCCCAGGGGATGACTATGAGTTGGTGACCTTAGTAGCCACAATATTTAGGGTCTCACACAAGGTGAAGGTGAAGGGAAGTCTCACTGTACCTGGAACAGATGTTGGTCAAACTCACTCGGGCTCCTTGGAGGGTAAATCCACAATTACTGCGTGGAAGCTTGCACCAAGGCGTAAGTCCATTAAGAAGGTCACCAACGTAACTGATCCACCCACTCTATCCCCTCCCCTTCCTATTTTGATCTCGCGACGTTGGATTTCATCACCAACTAGTGGTTTCATCGTAGGAAGGTTTGTTTGATTGATTGCTTCTCATATTCGTAGCATGTGTTGTTTGTTTTACTTAGTGGACCTTAGGTCAAGTCAGTGTTAATGGCATCGAATCTTGGGAGTACCAATGGAGGAACCCCTTCTCCTGGGGAACCTTATACCTTTCCTTCATTTGGAAACTTTGGTCCTCCATATGTTGCCACACTGAGTCTTCTAGGACTCACTATTGGATTACCAGTTTGGTTGTTCCCCACTCCGGTGATCCCAAATCCTCCCAATGTTTCAATTGCACCTAATACTTTGGATGTCAATACACCACCCACACATCAACCTCATGTCGACTTTTCACCTTCTTCGCCCATTAAGTTTCCTTCCATTTCTCCGTCTTCGCCTAGTGAAATCTCTAAAGCAAGTATCCAGGTTGATTAGAAGAAGAATAAACGAAAAGAGAAGAAGAAGAAGAACCCAAAAAGGACACAGGCCCCAACAACATCAGATGTTGGATCTAAGCAACCAGTTACTGTTAATAGTACTGGGAGTGTTGATGAGGTCAACAAGATTAAAATGAAGAATCCAAAACCCAAATTCCCTTGCAGCCTTTGTAAGGGTGACCAGTTTCTGAGGGATTTCCCTGGTCTTACCCAGGTCTTAGAAATGTGGTCCTCCACGTCATTAGCCTCTGTCGGTCATGTCGATGCTACCCCGTCAACTAGTGATGTTTAGGTTGGTAAAAAGAAGAAAACTGTCAAGTTCCCTAGCATGTTATGTAAAGGTAATCATTACTCTCACCTTTTTCCTCGCATGGACAAAGCTTCTTCTCTTTTGGAAAAACTTCAACTTCCAAAAGGTTATCGTCATCTTTCCTCCGACTCTTCGTTGGTTGACGGACTGGTCAATCCGGTTCCATCCCTGGTCAGTCTGGTTGATCAAGTGGTCAATCTAGTTTCCTCCTCGATTGAGCCACAAACCCAAGTAGCTGATCCAGTTCCGTCATCGATCAGCCCCACTCTTCATCAAAAGAGTGACACCAAAGTGGTCAATCTGTTTTCATCCTCGATCAGCCCCGCTCTTCATCAAAAGAGTGACACCAAAGTGGTCGATTTGTTTTCATCCTCGGTCGATCCCACTCTCCCGTTAGAGAGTGACACCAAAGAGGTCGATCCGTTTTCACCCGTCGACCCCATTATTCCCTTGGAGAATGAAACTCAAGTGGTCGATCCAGTTTTTCCATCAGTCGATCCCATTCCTCCATCGCAGAATGTCAAAGTGACTGATCCAGTCCCTTTCTTGGTCAGTCCCACTCTTCCTCTGAAGAGTGCCAAAGTGGTTGATCCAGTTTCGCCATCGGTTGATCCCATTCCTCCATTGAGGAATCTCAAAGTGACTGATCCAGTCCCTTCCTCGATCAGTCCCACTCTTCCTTTGAAGAGTGCCAAAGTGGTCTATCCAAGTCCACCATTGGTTGATCCGATCCAATCATCGGTCGATCCTACTCTCCTTCTAGAGAGTAAACCCGATACTGCCCATGTTTTTCTTGTTAATAAAGACTCTACCATACCAGGGGGCATTCCTCCTTCTTCTACGAAACCCCCTCCAAGTAATGAGGGCATCCTTTTTGATTGGGGTGTGCTAACTAGACCTCGTCTTCCCTCCCACATTCCTTTCCATATTACAGTACAGGTTTGTGGTTGGGACGTTCCTCAAACGCTAATAGATGAAGGTGCGTCCGCTAGTATTTTGTCTTCTGTTGCTTGGTACGCTTTGGGTTGTCCACAGCTTGCACCGGTTACACAGAATCTGTTAGCTTTTAACAGAAGAACTAGTCAACCTTTAGGGATCCTTCCTCAGTTTCTTGTAACTTTGGGAGGGAAAACTGTCTTTATCGATGTCATGGTAGTCCGAGACCCCTTGGATTTCTCTTACTCCTTGGGCAGGATTATGTCTATGCCATGAAAGCTCTTGTATCCACCATTTTCCGTGTGATATCTTTCCCTCACGATGGAAGAATTATGACTATTGATCGACTTTCATTCATCGGCCCCGATTGGGTTACCTCCCTAAGTGGTTCTTATATGCAGACGGTATCACCCCCGCCGCATGTCAATTATGTGGCGTTGTCTCCCATGACCTCAACTTCCGATGATTTGGATCAGGTAGTGGACATGGTGATTTCTTCGGTAGGATTATTGGAGCCTGATCTCCTTACTTCTATCGCGACCCTCGACATGTGTTCCTTCTCGACTGATTATCTTCCATCCAACGAAGATCTCTTGGAGGCCATGACCACGTTTTATCCTTTGACATGGTACCCTTCCAGAGCATTATCCTCTTGGAAGCCATGATCCGAACGAAACCACGAGCATAGTTTCTCTTCTCTGTGGCAAGCTCATTAAAAAATTAAACAGAGGCCTTGAGCATAGTTCTTTTCCTGTGTCAAGCTCGTTAAAAAATGAAACAGTCGGCTCTCTTGAACCTTATTTTCATCCACCCTTATCCTTCAGTGAATGAATCGAATCTTGGAGGGCATGTCTCCAGCCTTTGACGATCTTTCTGGAGTTAAGCCACTAGCTTTCAAGCTGGGGGCATACCGAGCTTAGTCTTTGATCTTTCTCGTGCTCGTAAATACATGAGAATGCATCTGGGTAGACTTTTATCTCTTTTTCGGACCTGTATGGATACACGACAAAGGAACCCCCTGGAGTCTTCTTTAAGCTCTTTTCAGACTCTCTAAACATGAAAAGATTGTTGAGTGATCTTGCTTCCTTTCCCACTCGTTAAACGGTTTAAAAGGGCGTCTTTCGAGTGATAATTTATCTCTTTTTCAGCCTCGCGAGACTAACATTACGAAAAAGGACAACATTGGAGTCATCTTTAAGTTCTTTTCAAACTCTCTAAAGATGAAAAGATTACCGAGCGACCTTGTTTTTTTCCACGCTCGTTAAAGTATTTGAAGAAAACGTCTGTTGAGTGATAGTTTATCTCTTTTTCGGTCTCGTCAGACTACTTTACGAAAAAGGAACTAAGAGAGTTCTCTTTTAAGTGTTTTTCCAGACTCTATAATCATGAAAAACCTTCGATTTTTCTATCTGTGGACTCGCTAAACAAAACATCGGCAGGCCCATATGGGATCGAACCCTTACTTCTTCCAGTTCGTTAAACAAAGGAAGAGGAACTTACCGAAGGTGAGTTTTATCGAGCATGTGTTATCCTCCTTGAGCTCACTAAATTAAAAAGAAGTACTCGTCTATCTGGATGGGAAAAAAAAATTGAAAGAAGCAAGCCAAGCAGTCTCTTGAGAACATTACCAAGTAATTCTTAGAGTCGCCCTTGAACACGACACTTTGTCATTTGCACGCATTATAATCCGTTGAACCTCTGCACTGAGCCAATCCTTTGAGTTTCTTTCACTCCTTTGGGTCACCTGACGTAAGTCACAGCATCCATTGCATCATCAAGTTTTGGTCCATGTCATGTTTCTGTTGTTGTGCCTCAGTGTTCAAGGGAAGTATCCGCCTCAAGAGTCATCCATCACAAATATCTTGTCTCAATACCTGTGTCATTCCATGTTCATTTGATCTACCAATTACATCTCTGTGTTTGTTTCGTGTCGTTGATGGGGGATACATCAAGGCCCTCCTTCGACAAGTCTATTCTTGTCGATTTCAACACATTATCCAGGAACTGGGCTTAGAAACTAGTTAGTACTTTGGGACCTGCATGCCTCAAAGGTAGGCCTCGTCACGTACGACAGTGGGTTTACATCATTGACCTCTGATCGGATGATTCCATGGATGTTCGACTCTAGCTCATCCGTTCAAATTCGTTGGAATGTACTAGAGTACCTTGGGAATCATTGACATTAATGGTGATCTCCTCGCACTTGTTAACAGTTTACATCATTGACTGGTAATCAAGTGGTTTTTGCCATGTTCGACATCAAGACATCTATTCACATGGTTAGACTCGTACTACATCGGGATCGGTAAGAAGACCCTGGGTTGAGTGATCACTTTGATATGTACTTTGCCCAGGTTGTGAAGGAGTTTCTCTTGAACAATGACACATATATACTGTTACATAGATCCACTTTGTATTGGTCATGGCTATGTCTTGTCATCTCATAAATCCACTGTGTATTCTTCGTGGCTACGATCAGTTCAGGTCATCAGAGTATATATCCACAGTGTATTTTCAGTGGCTATACCTTTTTATCAATACAATTATGGATCCGCAGTGTATTTTATGGCGGCCATATCTTGCAAGTCTTAATCACCCAAGCATAGGTATGTCTGCCTTGGGTTTGAAACATGTCATAATATTTGTTGGATGTTTGTGTGCAGCTTCTATCAGGTTCTCTGTGTCTATACCCTTGCTTGAAATTCTACAAAGCATTTCAGTTATCAGTTCCTGTCTTCTAACTTCATACTTTGGGGGGCAATCTATTACACATCGAAATTACTCACTTTGATAGTGTCGCAAGTGTCACATTTTGCTCACAAGGTCGCAAGTATCGCATGTTTCTCACAAGTGTCGCAAGTGTCAAAGAGAGAATGCTTCCATGATGCCTATGCCATGCCTATAACGACAAGAGGAGGACACTTGAAACGCCTCAAACATTTGATTTGGAAGAGGAGAAACGAGTCAGCAGGCTTACAAACCTTTTGCCATCTGAAAGTACCTCAAAAACTGAGTTTTTGGAGGGGAGCGCTCCCCTATACCTCTTCTGGGAGCGCTGGCGCTCCCCCTTACACTATCTGGGAGCGTTATAAAGCTCTTTGGCCCTTTTGAGGGAGCGCTGGTGTCTTTAGGAGTGATGGCGCCCCCCTTAAGCCTACTGGGGAGCATTGTAGTGCTCTGATGGCCCTTTTGAGGGAGCGCTACCTATTCTAGGCAGCAGTTGAGTTGTTGAGATGAATGGGGAAAGGATCTTTTCATTCTTAGGAGGCAGTTGAGCTCTAATCCCTAGTCCAGCCATGATCTTAGGGCAGATCCTCAACTGAAGGAGGAAAATCCTCACCTTCCCCAAGGATATCTCAAGTTGTTGGGCCTCTCCAAGGCTATATAAGCAAGATTTCTAATGGTGAAAGGGGACGGAAAAGGGAGAATCACACCAAACTTATGATCTTATAAATGGTGTTGGAACAGAGATGATTTGAAGGCAAGAGACCTATGATCTCATAGGGAGCAATCAGTGAAGCAATCATCATTCAGATCATGGATCTTTTGAGCAAGGGGTAGACAAGGAGGACTTGACAGAGCTACTGCAATCCATCTATGGCTGTAAGCAATGTTTTGTCCTCATTAATATAATTTGCTTGGCATGTTTCTTTCTAATTCATGTTCAATCTCACATGAATTTGTCTCTTTAGTAGATTGACCTATTTCGGACTAATCTTTATA
Organism: Picea sitchensis; assembly: GCA_010110895.2. NCBI lineage: Eukaryota > Viridiplantae > Streptophyta > Pinopsida > Pinales > Pinaceae > Picea > Picea sitchensis. Next base: position 115,381 of record SNQJ01S0033057.1, on the reverse strand, counting down.
GAGTAGGAAGTAGTCATACTTTGTTTGTCTACAGGGCTTATCGAGGAGCGAAAGATTGGAGCTCAAATCGGAGCGTGTAGGGACAAATGTCGGTAAAAAGGTACTTTTGTTCTCCTTCCTCCTCGTGCATTAGTTTGTATAGATTTCAAAGGAAGTCAGTGTCCACGTTAAGCATCTTCTGTCTTAAGAGTTAAGATTCTAGCTCTCAAGAGGAGATCTACCTGTCCGCAGGGAGATTTTCCTTCAACACTTCCCACTGCTGCAAAACCTTCAATCATATTTAATTCAACAATGTCATTTTGAATATGTTCTACATAATATGTATGTGGTTCTTGTGACGCAATAGCTTCCATATTCTCTTGAGTTACTTCAACATCTAATTGAGTAGCACTAACATATTCATCATTGTCACCTAATAGATGGCAGTCTCCCTGAGAGAGCCTTAACATATTCACCGCAACATTTTCATATTCCTCAGCATGTATATCAAAAGTTTGGTTATGGGTCATATCATTGGTAAGAGCATCACAATTTAGCAACTAGATTCTAATTCTCCTAAATCTAACCTTCATATTTGAGGCTATAAAAGCCCTATGAAAATTTATACTAGAAAGTTTTGTTAAATCAAACCCTTTTACCTCTACCCCGGGGATCTTTGTCATCCATGATTCTCTCTCAAACCTGAATTAATTCTTGAAAGGCCCAAACACACTCACATCTAGGGGTTTCAACCTATGAGTAGTGTATGTAGGAAAACTCAACAAGTTTATGCTCATCTTGTTTCCTCCTCCACGATTTGTAAAGCTATGTGGTTTCCATGACCATAAAAAATCAACAAGTGTCTATTAGTAGGTGAGAAACCACTAGGTAC
>SNQJ01S0033057.1:87566-114500 GCA_010110895.2 Picea sitchensis | reverse complement strand
TAACTTAGGTTAAGTTAATCAATCAATGTATATCTATCTAATAGGAAACCATGTGATGACATTTTCGTTTCTATCTCCCAAAAGAAGCATGGGATTTTATTAAGAAAATGTTAACTGTAAGGCGATAATTTAGTTAATATATTTTTAAATTCATATCAACCTTTATTATCTTAAAAAAAACAACTCCTTTATTTATCAAAAATGTTAAACATAAGGTAATAATTTAATTAATAGATTTTTAAATTTATTTACTTTATGTCAACCTTTCTCCTCTTTCAAAAAGTTTGTTCTTTATGAAGAAATGTCAAAAGTAAAGTGATAATTTTGTCAATATAATTTTAAATTTACCAAGTTTGGGTTCAATAGAGCATGATAAACTAAAAGGTATATCTTTGTTTTTAAATTTTGTAACAAAATCAATTTATATATATTATAAGAAAAACATTAATTAGTGGAGGTTTTAATAAAATTAATTTTCTTTGCTTTATTTTTATTAACATTAGATAAGCGAAAGTTTAAGTATATGTTTTTTTGTCAATGCACCCAAACCATTACAAAGCATTAGTGCATTTTAATATCACTCATACCAATGCTCCATGACCACAAGCGCACTGGGGCAACAACATGTCAAAATGACATCAATGCTCCACTTTGGTTAAGGTGCACCAATGCTCCACATTGGTCTAGATGCATCGATATAGATTGATGCACATTGGGGTGCCAACAACCCAAAAATACATACGTGCCCCACTTTGTTCTAGGAACACTAATGGTCTATATTGGTCTAGGGGCACTTGTGCACCATGACCCGAATGCACCAGAGTGTCAATAATTCAAAAATACATCAATGCTTTACTTCTATTTGGGAACATGGGTGCTCCTTTTAACTATGAAACATCGGTGCTTCTCTTTGGTATGGAAGCATGGATGCTTCTATTTTGTACATTGGAAGCACTAGTGTTCATAATACAACGAAACATGTGACAATAATTCCTATTTCTTTTAACTTATTAAAAGTGGTGGAAAAATCTTAAGACGACTCATAAGAAGAAAAAAAAGTATGGGTTTGTTTCATTTCTTATTTCACATGAGAGAAGAGAAAAAGGAGAAGGTTTTACTTGAAAATGAAATACAAATAACCATAAATGCAAAGACAATGAATATTTCATTCAAGTAACTCTTCCTTCAATCTCCGTTATTTTATTTCTTCCCATTATTGATTGTATTTTCATTATTTTCCATTTCTGGCTATTATTCCTAATTTCTTAGTTGGTTTTGGTATTTTTTTGTTGATTTGAGGGTTTTGCCTCTATTTTATAGGTTAATGATGGGTTTGTTTTAAGGTTTTACATCAATGGATATGGCTAGCAAATGATGAACAAATTTGAGGAAGAGAGGAGTTTCTTTTTGTGTGACATGGGTGCATAACCATAGTGGTTTTCATCTCCATTTATTTGTAGGTTCACCATGTTTCTCTATGTAGTATAGTGTTCTTCCCTAATGATCTTGGAACATTAGTGCTCCTTTTAGGTATGGAAGCACCAATGCTTTTTTTTTTATATGGAAGCATCATTTCTCCTCTTTGGTACAACAGAAGCACAATGCCCCTAATACACATAAGCACGAAACAATAATTCATATTTTTAAAATCTTGTTAAAAAATGTGAGAAAAACTACAATGCAGTCGTAAAAAGAGGAAAAATGAGGGTTTATTTCATTTCGACATTTCACATGATAGAAGAGGAAGATGAGATGTTTCTACAAGAGGATGAAATACAAATAGCCATGAATACAAGAAAAGACAAAATATATTGCAATAGGGTAATCATTTTTCTCCTTCTTCATTATTTCTTTTGGCCCCATAATTGATTTTATTTATATTATTATATATTTCTTACAATTGTTTCTAATTTTTATATTTCTCTAAATTTTTTATATTTCTTTGAATTTGTTTTATATACAACCCCTTCTTGGGTCATCACACTCGAAAATCCCAAAAGGTAAGGATATGAGAGGATGAAGTGTGGAAAGTGACAAGTATGATCGGGAATGGCACGATGACTTGTCAAGAGGACCTCCCAGTAGAAAAACTATCCCAAGGGTGACCCACTTACTAGGGTGCAATGTCAACCACCAAAGTGAAACAAGGAAAAGAGCATAATGTACAAGAAGATATTACATAATCAAAAGCAGTAATAGATGTAACAAAATCAAATGCCTCAAATATTGAAATGACACTCACCATAATACCTGGATTGTACCTCATGTAGCAATAACCAATGTCTTCCAGAAGCCAACTGATGTGGTGGATACCGTCGTGATGAACCTGAAGTTGTGGTGGTGAGGCGGGTCTTTGTCTGTGCAAGTGGACACTGTTGGTCAAGCTGTCTCTCGTTACTCCATGTCTACAACTTGAGGGCCTCGAGATATCATCTCCTTAGTTATCCCTAGGAGTTGGGGATAACATATGTCTCCTACTTGGGGACATGTACTCATCGTAGAGTGCATGAGAACCACAACATCTCTTGGTGGACCTATTCATACACACATTGAAACAACAAACTATAAAATACAAGGTGGTTCTATCACCCTTCATCCATATATATCAAAAGTCAAAAATGAAAAATCAACAACCAATCTAGAAAAGAATTTTTTTTATTTTTTTTAAATATATGATAAAAAGAAACTTGTAAATCAATATTGCAAGTAGGGAAAAATGAAAATAAAATGAAACTAGACTATATGAGCAATCAATATGCAAATGAAAGGAAATCAAGATGACTTACCTACTTACTTGGGGCCCTAGGGCCCTAAAGATCAAGTGATGGGTGATGTCAGGGGAAGTCATACAAGTAGTACAACTATCTGTTCATCATTTCATCAAGGTATATCCCCCTATGCTTGATCATGCAATAAAACAAAGATAAGTCCATCACATAATAATCATGATCATAAATAGACATGTAATCAATCATGAAATGAAACTCATGGACATGGGTGGTAGGGAGGAAATCCTGTTAGAGAATATGGCCACAAGCCTAATCAATCCATCTTTGAAGAGGTCTACCCTGTAAGGATGATGGCTTGTCTTCATCCTAATTTAGCACACCATTGCTTCCCAAATATTGAGAAGAGATGAGAGATCCCAAGAAATCCCGATGATTCCTTAGAGAAAAAGAAAAGAGGTAAGGGACTATCTCATTTATGGAGAAATAAATACATTGCCTCTTCATTCACTAATCATTGTAAAAATATTCAAGATGAAAATGCTTTCTCTTTGTATATTGAGCTTTGGACTACTCTAGGCTGGCTATGACATGGTATCCATCAAGATCTGAGCACGAAGGTGGTTGGAAATATTCATGAGTATGTTATGACGAATAACCTTGGAAAAAAATCTATGATCATATCATTACCAGGATGCCAACCATCTGAATCATATGTGCATGAAGACCAGTCCTTTGAAGACGGAAATTCAACCCCTTTTGTTTGAGAACTACCTTCAACGTCATAGATGGGATCTTTATCAAAAGTGAAACAAAACACATCCCATCTATGCCTCCTGACATGTATGAAATCATCAATTTGTGTTGACCAATCACGTCAGATGGTTCCTCCATGAGATTATCTTCATTAAGCAAGAAAATGGACACCGATGTCACATCAAGGTCTTTATCATCGAGATCTGCTAGCGGGAAAATCCCTCTATAACTATACCAGGGTTTAAAGTATAGATAGAGAAAATGACTCCCTAAAAGTCAATCTAGTTTCTACACAACCCCAAACATACCAAAATAGATGAACAAAAAGTAGTGGAAGAGAAGATCAGTAACTATACCTTTTATCCAACGTTTGGTGATGATCTCCTCAAGCTTTGTAGCTCCCAAGGCTGCAAGTCTCTTCCCAAAGCTAACCTGCATCAAAACTATGCAAACAAGGCTACACATATGCTATTTTTATTCATAAATTAGGGTTAGATATCAATTGTTATGTGTAAATCAAAGAAAAGACATAAAACATCATCATTTGGGACAGAGAAAATAGATTATTTTATTCATTAATCAAATATTGAAGCTTACAATCCTTGTGTAATGTCCCCACTTTGGGACATCATTGCATTTCAGGGTGTTATAATGACCAGAGCAACTAGATGGATGTTATAGCGAGTACAATGACTATTGAGGGATATTTTGGGACCCGGATTGCATCGTTCATCATATTTCATCATTATGATCCATTCCGAACAGATTGGCTTTAGTTTCATTGCATTCCGACGATTTCCATGATTTTGAGTATTTTGAGTTATAGGTTAATTAAATTCATTGAAGAGGTCATTTTGGGCAATTTACTTGGAGGAACCTCTCAGTGTAATAGCTCATTGGAATCGGTAGGACCAACACTACAGGATAGGATGATGAAAAGTGACTTTCAGTAGCCTGGAAAGCCACAAGGAGAGATAAGGTGTTTTTTAGAGGAAAATAGTTAATTAATTAATTAATTAATAATTAATAAAATGAAAGTCACTTTGAAAGGACAAGGTGAGAAGGAAGTATAAAGGAGAGGCAAGGGCCTCTATTCTTTCATTCATGTATGATTGTCATTTTGATATCTGGCTTCTAGCTAGTGATCCCATGCCTTGGGGGTTTTGAGGGTTTTGACTAAACAAACCCTAGAGGACGATTTGGTGGTGAAATATTCCACCTAGCTTGTCCCAATATTGGTCTTGGGAATGCAATACTCCCCCACACCATTCTATTTCAGATCTACTCACTTGCGGGAGATTTCTACACTAGCTACAGGTACAGGAACCATTGGGGGTTTCCAGCAAGGGGGGCACACCATTGATTGAAGGAAGGTTCTATATAGCCAAGAAGAGGGGATTTTGGAGATTTGAGTACCTGGATTCTTCTTGCAGGGTCTTCACCGTCTTTTCTAGTGATTTTTGGGAGAGTTATATGGTCTGGATGATTTCCTAGAGCATTGGGACAAATTAGAGAGAAGGAGGGCATTTTTGAGATTCATATCTATTCAATTTGGAGGGTTATACCTCATATCTGACTCGGAGACTCCACCTAGTGACTTGTCGTGTCCCAATCTATCTTTCTAGCAAGTTTCAGGGCATTTGGGGGCCTTCTTCATCCGGGCCAAAATTGTAGGGTTTGACAGTTTTCAGGAGGGCGCAGTTTTATTGGAGGATTCAACATTTGGAGGAGTTATCCATAGCATTTCGGCCTGAGACTTCAGGAGGGGGATCCTATCACCCTGATATATCATTCTATCAACTTTGAACTCAGTTGGAGGCTTCCTTCAGTTGGGCGAAATTATTGAGGTTTTCAATCTTCTACTAGAGCGTGACCTTTCCAKTTGGGGGTTTGGTACTTCATACGACCCATATCTCTTCTTGTATTAAGTCTTCATTGTGTATTCATCCTTTGGAGTCTTTCATCTTCTTCCCAGGAGCATTTTTTAGCAACTCTTATTATGTTTATTGGATCCATCTGTTGATCATTCCAGATCGGCCTCACTCTTGTATCAGGTTCTTGCTCATTATATTAATAAAGGTCAAATCTTTGTTATTTGCTCCATATCTGGTGTATATTGTATTTCCATTGATTATATCTTCATATCTATGTGTGATAAATGAATATAAACCCTAAGGCCGAATTAAAGAAGTCAATCTGCAAGAACACGCCCAAACATAAGTAAATCAACAAAGTGTTTGATGAAATGCCACAACCGAAAACAATTTAAAAATCACGCAAAAATGCAATGTTCTTGGCCTCTTGGCTTGGGAAAATTACACCTTGCAGGTCGACGCTCTGTGAACCTAGTTCGGGGTCCTCTTAACAATGATCCAAGTGCACCTTCAATAAGCCTCTTCTCACAATCTATTGATCACCTCAAAGGAAGGGGATGGATTGTATGGAAGAAAAGGGGCTAGAGAGGGAATGTTGAGGCAATAACTCACAAAAGGTTGCAAATGCTTGGGCAAGGAAAGGAAGGGAAATTGGGCATAGTTTCACCATTCTAATTCTTGGTTGTGGAATGAGACCCCAAGACCTCCTTTTATATGAAAAAAGTATGGTTATTCGGTTGGGGGACGGGCTATATCAGGTGAATTGGTTGGGAAACCTCCAATAGTCCTTAAATTCCACCGAGTTCCTTACAACTTTTTAATATTTCAAACTTTTGGAGGTATATGTGGGTTTTTTAGTGTGCAACAAGCGTATGTACGTGGTTTTTCTAGCATGAAGCAAGCGTATGTACGCGAGCAATAATGCAGTAGGGCGCATACATGCTCTAAAAATTGATTTTTTAAATAGAGTTCCTCGGCAGTGATTTGGAAGATTATGCAAGTAGGAGGGTCAATGCCATGTATGCATGAGTACGACATTTTAGGGCTATAACAGATGCCCCCTAATGTATGATGTTAGAAGAGAAACTGATGACCGAAATACATTACAATATCTTCACCAATGAGAATGCACAAAATCAAGTGTGCTCGGGACCAGAGTTCAAGAGGTGCCATTTGAAAAACAACAATTGTCTCTCTGAGGCAAGCATACCCATGCTCGGGATGAACTAAAACATGGCTTCCAATCAAATACTCTGCAGATCCATGTCATATAACTATATAAAGTGTATCCGTGAGAAATACACACCAGATCTACATCTAAAAACCAGTCGAAGATATACAAGTACAGTATGCATCTTTAAGAAGCTAGTGATGCCTGTGGCTGGAGATGAAGTCTTCATAGCTCGAGAAACAACTTCAATATCTTCAAAACTTAGGTAGGAGTACAATGGGAGTGTAAGACTGGCGACTCTGAGGTCTTTGACAATCCGTCGGGAAAACACTGGAGGATCTTAATGATCAGGCAGAGAACTTCGTCGATTTTGAATCTCGATTTGACTGGACTCTTGGGATGGAAAACTCATGAAATCCAAGACACAAACCCTATAAAGGTCGACTCAGGTGGGGTAAAACTTCCCTTGGACAAAATCACTAAAGATAATTAGACTCAGGACGCATGACATTGACATAATTTTGCGATACAAGAGGCAACACAAACTCTCCATATGTTTGGAAGAGTAACCAAACAGAGGAGGACACAACTTTATGTAGCGAGGAAAACTTCCTAAGGTCATACTATATCCCAATGATTGACGAACAAATGAAAGGATGTGCTTTGTCCAAGGGAAACTATATTTGTTGCCGAAAAAAAGAATGTATATTTCTTGTCCCCTCTTTTTGGAATATTTGATTTTTTTGTCTTTTTCAATTTTTAAAGAGCTTGAAAAGGAATAAAATAATGCTATGTTACAAAGGAGGAACGAGTTTCGTGAGAAAAAAAACTGGTTCCAAGCACATAGAACATACTAATTCTCAGGGCAAGGAGACATGTGTAGGATAAGGACACTCGGGAAAATTCCTCCATGGGTCAAGGTGTCAAGTTGCAGAGGCAAAAAGTGTTGCAAGGCTTGCATATAAGGAATGCTTCAAAGGTTATGTTCAGAGCAACATGGAGCCGGTATTAGGCCAATGACACAAATATGAGACCCGCAATGTGATTAAGCATGACACAATGAGACCCCTTCTATGTAAATTTTTACGAACCCATAGAAGGTAAGCTCGATAGTTTTTTCATGTTTAGAGAGTCTGAAAAAATGTAAAAAGAGGACTCCAGAGAGTACCTTTTTTCGTAGTTAGTCTAATTGGTTCGAAAAAGGGCTAAACTTGCACCGAAGAGACGTCTTTTCAAAACCATTTTAATGAGTGTGACAAAGAAAAGATCACTCAACAATCTTTTCAATTTTAAGGAGTCTGAAAAGAGCTTAACTATGGACTCACAACCTTTTTCTGAGTTTAGTCTCCTTAGCCCAAAAAAGTGTAAAACTAACTTAGGAGAACTCTCCCGGCAAGACGAATCTCCCGAGGCGTACCTTTTTTCACTATAATCTACTAGCTGGAAAAAGGGTTAAACTCATGCCAATAGATGTTCTTCTCGGCCAATTTAACGAGTGTGAACGAATAAGGTCACTCGGTGATCTTTTCAATTTTAGGGAGTTTCAAAAGAGCTTAACTATGGACTCCGAGGGGGGGGTTCCTTTTTTGTAAGTAATTTCCAAGGCCCAAAAAATGTGATAAACCAAAAACATGGAGAATGTTCCTTTTTGGAGATTTAGTCCCTCAGGCTCAAAAAAGGGTTAAAATTATGCCTGAGAATATTCTTCTAGCGAACCGAAGTTCCTAGAGCATACCTTTATTCGTAAAATTAGCCATCCGGACCGAAAATGGGTAAACTACCATCGGACATATGTGCCTTCAAATTTGAGTTTGGAAAGCGTGAAGGGAAACAAGATCGCTCGGCAATATTTTCATTTTTAGAGAGTCTAAAAAGGTCTTAAAGAAGACTCAAGGGGGCTACTTTTCTCAAATAATCCAGATGAGATAAAAAAGAATGAATACAGTCTCGATGGATGTTGCTTTCAAATTTTAAAGAGAGATTGAAAGACAACAAAGCGTGCTCATTAGGGAGTCTCGAGGGTAAGACTAAGAATGATGATCAACAGAAGAATGAAGCTTCGATATGTAATCATAACGGGACTAATCAATGACTCCCAAGCCTATAGTCAAAACTGACAGCATGGACACCAAAACTGCAGCAAAGGATCTACCTAGGGTATCCATGTCAAGGTAGGCTCTACCACCTAATTACAACACTTCTAGAACAACATAGAAGGTTCTGTGTCGCACTTCGGTGGGGTCGATCCTATGGCAAAGTGGAAAAGAGAACAAGATGCAGAAAGTGGGAATGAAATCCTAACTTATATGCAAAAGTTGGAAAAAACGACTTTTACCAAAGGATGTAAAAAATGTAACCAATCTAAAAAACAATTACCAAACCGAAAGCGGAGCAGTACCGAAACGACCAATAGACAACTTAGAAGTGAGTTCAAGTAACCACCAAGCCAGGAAAAATCACAAAGAGGACCAAAAAAGGGAAAAAAGAACCAAAAATGTCTATAAATAGAGGTGGACAACTCATTTTTACCATTGCAAATTGGAAATTAACCAAAAGGTCAAAAAAACCCTTCGTTAAAAGAGTAGATTCTAGGAGCTACAATGGACAAAACAACCTTCTATTTGGACCAAGTAAGTACAAAATACATATTCTTGCATTTCAATTCTTCCTTTGTAGGTTAAATTTGAGTTTGGGAGGGGCACGCTCTTGTAAAAAGGGCGGCCCTGCGTGTAAACATCCCTTGTACATACACAACTATGTAGTAAACAACCCACATACACCCTCCTTTGTATTGAAAAAATATAAAAGAAAGAATTAATTCCTCTCCACTTTTGTCATGTGACAAGATGTATGTTCACTGGAGGGAGAGAGTGCATAAGGAGCTTGACATCTTGGTCAAGGAGGACCCTATGGCCATTGCCACACTGAAACAATGTGGATTATGGAAGTTCTTATGGTGTCCATTTATGAGGGCACAAACGAGGTTTCTCAATGCTCTCGTGGAGTATTGACATCCTGATGCAGAGGCATTTATGCTAAAGGGTCAATCACTGACCTCGACTATAGAGGACATATACTTTCTGACTGGCCTCTCGAGAAGAGGGGAACTAGTCAACTTGAGGACTTTTCCTCTGGGGTCATTCAACATTGAGGATTACATCATCATGTACTGTGAGGTTGGCACTGAGAAAGTAGGTTCTCAAGTGTCGATCCATAATATCACCAACCTCTCCTTACGAGTGATCCTACTTCTGATCGGGCGGATTACTGGATCTGCGACACTCCTTCAGGCTTCACGCGCACATATGCATTGTGCCATTCAATGTTTGGAGGAAACTATTTTTTATTGGAGTACCACCATGCTTGTATGCATGAAGAGACAACTCATAGAGTGTCGTCAACATACCAACAATAAATTTGGGTTTGGTACCATTCTATGCTCCTTCTTCTTTGAGAGGGTGCCCAGTCTCAGTCCTAGAGAGACAGTACAGGGGCATGTAGCCTCCTTCCCAACAGTGAGCAGGTGGGCATCTTTAATACCTAGACAGGGTGGAGGGAGGACTATAGAGGCCTTTGATGACAATTTTTTTGACTAGTGGGAATGTCAGATCTCGGTGATCGAGGATTACCCCTATGCAGGGATCAACTTTATCAGAGACCCAGTCATTCTTGTGCCTCCTGGTGAGATAGGTAACATATATTTTTAATTTTCAAATATATCCTTTTTATGTGTCTGTAGAGTACTAACTTGTGAATCTGTTATGTACAGATGTGGGGCCTATTCGACCGGTAGACTTCGTCAGGACTCAACGTCATCCTCAACCAGAGGGAGGACCAACAACGATAGGAGGATCAACAGCTGCAGGAGGACCCTCAACTGGAGAGGATGACAAAATCTTACGGAGCTCACTCATGCCATTCCTATGGTCGAGATCAAGGATCTCTCCCCGGCTATGCAGCCACATGTAGTAGGGGTGCCTCAGACTTGGGTCCAGCAATTCCGGTGTCTTGCAAATGCCGTCGTTCATTATATCAAAGCCAATAGACCTTGACGTTAGATAGTGTCAGACCATTGATGTGCCGAGGGCACTTTTTGTACTATATATATTTTTTGACGGTGTAAGCCCAACGATGTAGACCAATGACTTTTGAGGTTTTCATGCCCACTTTTGTACTCGTAACACTATTTTTGGACTTATATATATATATATACATCTTTCTTGCTTTATGGATAACATTTTTTACAAATGTATTTACATGTGTACGTGTGTGATTTTCTTTTTATATGTGAGCAACATGCCAATCTAAAACTTGATTAGCTAGAGTATCTGTTAAATTATTAAATCTCCTAGGAACATGGATATACATAATGTAATCAAAATATTTTTCTAATAGATGTACCCTAAGGAATCATCGGTGGAGAGTGGGATTATAAACACAGTAAACCCCATTTAACTGGGACACAACCAACTGAGCATCTAGATAAACCTGGAGGCGAGAAATTCCATGTGACAAAGCATCACGAAGCAATTCTATCAATGTGCAATACTCAGCAACATTATTTGTTGTGTTGCCTAGACAAATACCTCTGGAAGATAACAACTGGCCTCTAGGTGTGAAAATCACCCAAGCTACAGAAGGAAGCCTCCGAGTGTATCAACTAGCATCGTCTGCAAACCCAAAAGTAAACCTATGATTCACTTGACATCTTCCACAGTGAAAAAGAAGACATAAATTACTACACATCCACAAGACAAAAAAGACAAAAAATGTAAAAGAGACTATACATATAGACAAGAAGCCACCCAGGTGACCAACCTAAGAGTAGTACTTCTTAAGGTAGAGCCCATTTCTAGGCTCCTCTAAAGCATTTCCCTCAAAATCAACCAGACGATAAGCACCCTTCTCTAAGACCTCTTTCACAATGAACGGTCTGAACCACATGGGTTTGAATTTACCTTCCCCCAGGAGATCTTTTCCTTGATCATAGACTAGGATAAGATTGCCTTCATAGAAAATCCGAGGACAAACTAACCGATCATACTGACACTTGACTCATTGATTATGAGACTCATTGGCTAAGGCTGCATCATGACGTTGCTTGAGATATAAAAGGCGTTCCTCAAGCGATGAAGTGTCCGGTAGTAATTCCACTTCCAAATTTAAAGAAGGGATATGGAATTCAATAGGTAAGACTAATTCCAGCCTGTATACAAGTTGAAAAGGTGAAAAATCAGTGGTAGTCTTCACAGATGTTCGATAGGCCCACAACGTTGAATACAACATGAAATGCCAATTTGACTTGGAAGAATTGATCTTTCGTTGAAGAATAGTCTTAAGAGACTTATTCACAGCTTCAACCTGACCATTCGCTTGCGGGTAGTAGGGTGACAAATGTTCCTGTTTTAACCCAAGCTTTGACGTTAATTCAATCAACATTATATTCTGGAAGTGACTTCCATGGTCAGTGAAAATATCCTTCGGGATACCGAACCTTGCTACTATCTGATTAAAGATGAAAAGAGTTGTCGTTTCTCCATCATTGTTGAACGTTGGCATATCTTTGACACACTTCGTGAAGTAGTCTACTGCTACGATGATGTAACGATGCCTCCTGGATGAAGTCTAGTGACATGTAGTAAATTTAAACCACCACTTGGTGAAAGTACCAACAACAATGATCGGAAACATAGGAGCAGGGTGTTTCTGCATCTTCTGACATAAGATCTGACACGGGTGGCACTTCTTGAACACCTCCACACAATCCTTGATTAATGAGGTACAGAAGTAACTTGCACGTAGGATATTTTGGGATTTTTCTAACCCAGAAAAATGACCTCCACATGCTCCAGTGTGACAGACGTTCAAAATGAGCTTTGCTTCTTCATGTATGAGACATCATCGAAGAATGCAATCTATGCCTCGACGATACAAAGTGTCATCAAGTATAAGATAGTTTTGTGCTTGATGTCGAATTTTTCGACGCTCTTCGTGAGAAGTAGAAGCAGGGCACTTCAAAGTCTAGATATAGACAAGTATATCTCCATACCAGGGTTCTGAAGATGCAATTAGAAAAATATCTCCATTGATAGGTGATTCTTTGGGTATGATATCACTAGACTCGACCGACAGTTCCAAAATTAGTTCGGCAAAGACCAATGAATTTTTGGATTTCGCAGAAACGAAATCTAAGTCAAACTCTTGTAGGATAAATATCCATCTACTAATATTTTCGCCAATGGATCGTCGTGTTAAGACATATTGGAAAGGGTTGATGATGATAATGACGGTGATCTTACGAAGCAATATATAGTGACGGAACCATTGGACAACGTGGACAGCTTCCAAAGAAAGTTTCTCAACATGAGATTAGTAGAGTTCCGGTCCAACCAGGCCTCAACTAAGATAATATATAATGTGCTCTTCGAGCATGTCATCTTCCTGAACCAAGACCATGTCAATGGTCGTCTCCACAACAACCAAATACAACAAGAAATATTTTTTATAATTAGGAGGCCGGAGAAAAGGGGTAGACGTCAGGGCATGTTTCAATGCCTCAAAAGAGCATTGAGAAGCTTCATCCCAATAGAATGGGACCCCTTTTTTAAAAGACGCATGAACCCTTTAGTGATCTCGACATAATTAGCGATAAAACACTGAAGAAAATTTGATTTCCCCTGTAATCTCTGACGCTGGGGTATTTTGCATGGGGGAGGCAATTGAACTATCGCCTAAACCTTGAGAGGATCGACCATGATCCCTGTTTTCAATACAATGAATCCTAAAATAAGGCCTGACATCATGCAAAAACTGCACTTGTTAGGATTCAAGCGAATCCTATAGAAGGGACATCACTCAAAGATTAGTCGTAGATGGGTGGGATGATCAGATGATCCAGATTTTATGAGAAGAAAGAAATGAATACAGATTATTAACAGGTGCTTAACACAAAATAACAGAGATACAGTAAAACTGGTTTTCTATTCAATAACAAAATAAGATGAAACTGTAAAATGTAGCGGAAACAAGCTTGCTGGAATGGTGGTGGCTTATCTCTGAGAAGAGATGTGACGATTGCGAGCATTCGCAAGAAGAAGATTAAAATGAGGCTCTGAAAGCCTTTTTACAATAAAAAAGAATTCCAAAAACCCTAGACATCCAAAAACCTAACCCTAGGAGATGAAGCGCCAAAAGTCATGTGGGCCCCGTTTGGGTAAGTTAGTACATCAACTTCCTGGGGTCGTAACTTTTGCATACGATCTCCATTTTAGGCGTGTGATAGCCTGTTGAAAAGGTATCACCGAGGAGATTCATTTTGGGTGCTCAATCATGCATTTGCCTATAATTAAGGATCTCTATCCCGAAAATCCTTCATTTAGGCCCTCAAAATGACCCTGGAAATTAAAACTACAAAAATAGTAAATTGCCAAAATTGTTAGAAAATTGTTTTAAGCCAGTTGGAAAAGGTGGGTGGCCACTGATATACAGTAAAACTGGTTTTCTATTCAATAACGAAATAATATGAAACTATAAAATGCAGCGAAAACAAGCTTGCTAGAATGGTGGCGGCTTATCTATGAGAAGAGATGTGACGGTTGCGCACATTCGCAAGAAGAAGATTAAAATGAGGCTCTGAAGGCCTTTTTACAATAAAAAAGAATGTCAAAAACCCTAGACATACAAAAACCTAACCCTAGGAGATGAAGCGCCAAAAGTCATGTGGGCCCCGTTTGGGTAAGTTAGTACATCAACTTCCTGGGGTCGTAACTTTTGCATACGATCTTTGTTTTAGGCGTGTGATAGCCTGTTGGAAAGGTATCATCAAGGAGATTCATTTTGGGTGCTCAATCATTCCTTTGCCTATAATTGAGTATCTTGATCCCGAAAAACCTTCATTTAGGCCCTCAAAATGGCCCCGAAAGTTAAAACTGCAAAAATAGTAAATTGCCAAAATTGTCAGAAAATTGTTTTTAGCCAGTTGGAAAAGATGGGTGGCCACTAATATCCATCTAGATCAATCCTCCCTCCTTAGGAAGCAATGGTCTCCATTTCATTGAGGTCCCCCATCAGATGAGGAAATTTCTGTTGAATTTGGCCCCTGGTGAGCCACTTGCCTTGGTGTAGGATCTGCCCTGCTTTAACGACTCGATAAAGCTAGATCCTTTGTTGTCAAGTGCCCTTGATCTGTGTGTCCACAATCTGATCATTGGATTCCTGTTGTATGCAGTCAGGGTTGAGCTCTGTGGGTGTCAGTTTTTCTGCAACTTCTAAGGTGTCCAATAATGGTGGGAAATAAGGGCGAAGGAGATCCACGTTGAACACTGGGTGCAGGCCAAGGAAAGGAGGAATGTCGAGCTCAAAAGAATTATCCCCCACGGCCTTGGTGATAGTTTACGGCCCATAAAGAAGTGGGTGAAGCTTCCGATGGGGTCCTGTAAGGCGTTCTTTCTGCAAGTGCAACCAAACTTTGTCACCCACCTGAATCTTATGTGGCACCTGATGTTGATCATGGAGTTGTTTGTACTTGTCATTGGACTTCTGTAGGATATCCTAAACATGTTGGCGGATGTGATGGATCCCCTCAATGAACTGGGTGGCTTTTTCAGCTTCAGTTGGAGCAGAATATGAGTCGATCGAGGTGACCACAAGGGGAAGTGAAACATCTATGGGACCCAATGGTTGGAATCCCAACCTGACCTGAAAGGGGCTGTGGCCGGTTGAGCTATGCAGAGCTCGGTTGTAGCTATGATGGACATAGGGAAGGCTCTCATCCCATGTGTGAGGGTTTTTTGAATTATACATATGAAGGATATGCACAATCATTCGATTTACAACCTCAGTTTGGCCATCTATTTAGGGGTGGAAGGTCGTGGATTTGGTGAGATTGGTGTCCAGCAATGACCAGAGGATCGACCAGAATGTGCTGGGAAATTGGCTGTCTCGATCTGAGACAATGGTTTGTGGGATTCCAAAATGTATCCAGACTTGTTCAAAGAAGATCTTGGCATTGGCCTCTGTTGTGATGCTCTTCTTGCAGGTAACCAGAATCACCATCTTAGAAAAGCGATCAACAACCAAAAAAAGACAGTCATTTCCCCTCTTGGTGGATGGGAGGCCCGACATGTAGTCCATTGAGATTGATTCCCATGGCCTGTCAGGAGTAGGAAGAGGGGTGTACAGACCATGTTTCTTAGTGGTCGGTTTGGCAATAGCGCAGGTAGTTCAGGACTTGACATACTTGTTGACCTCCTATCAAAGTTTCGTCCAGTAGAAATGTTTCTATAGCATCGCTACTGTCTTTTCAACGCCGAAGTGTCTTGCCACCCGACTGTAGTGGGCTTCCCATATCATCTTTTCTCGCTCACTTGATGGAACACGGATATGGCCCAGATGACACAACAACCCATCCTGAAGATGGAAATTATCGACAATTGTGTTTGCACCCAACATTTGGTAGGTGGTGGAGAAGTCAGGGTCTGTCTCATAGAGTTGAGGCCATCTAGATGTCTCATGGCCACAACAGTCTAGCACCATGGTGAGCTCCATAACTAGAAGTCTGCTGAGGCAATCAGCGACGTGATTGGTGCTTCTTGTTTTATACTTGATTTTGAGGTGGAATTGCTGCAAGTATGTGGACCACTTTTGATGGCAGACATTCTGCAATTTTCCCCATGTCTGCATGAACTGTAGTGGCTTATGATCAGTGTGGATGACTATCTCCTTCCCAAGAATGTAATGTCTCCAATGGCGGCAGGCTTGCACAATGGAGTACATTTCTTTGTCGTAAGTAGGGTACTTACAGACAGTATCTAACAGTGTCTCACTATGATAGGCCACGGGGTGGTCATGCTGAGTGAGAACGACACCAATGGCATAGTCTGGAGCATTTGTCTTGATCTTAAAGGGATGTTGCAGTTCTGGTAGTGAAAGTACCGAGGCTGAGCACAAGCATTGCTTCAAATCATCGAACACTTGTTTTTGGGACCGGCCCCATGCAAATTCCACCTTACCACCACCCCTGTTTATTTGGCTGAGGGCCCATGCAATATGGGAGAATCCCAACACGAACCTATGGTAGAAATTGGCAAGGCCCAAGAAGCTCCCAAGCTCAGTGAGTGTTGTTGGGGCTGGCCAGTCATGGATGACTTGGATCTTGGCTGGATCCACATGTACGCCATGCTGATCAATGATGTAGACCAGGTAATGGACCATGTCCATGCCGAAGGAGCATTTTTCCAAGTTGGCGTATAGCTTGTGCTGCCGCAGGGTGTGCAGAACTTGTTAAATATGTTGTAAGTGTTCGACCCAAGTCTTGCTCTAAATTAGAATGTCATCCAAATACACCACTACAAAAGTATTGGTGAATGGTTGACGGATTTCATCCATCATCCTCATGAAAGTGGTTGGAGAATTTGTCAAACCAAAGGGCATGACCAACCATTCAAAAATGCCTTCCTTTGACTTGAAGGCGGTCTTCCAGACATCTTTCTATTCTATCGGGACCTGGTGGTAGCCAGACTTCAGATCAATCTTACTGAAGTATTTGGCCTCCGTGATTTGATAAAGGAGGTCATCGATTCGGGGAATCGGGTACCGATTTCTGACTGTGATTTTATTTCAAGCCCGATAATCAATACAGAGTCGCCAAGTTCCATCTTTCTTTTGTACCAACACAATTGGGCTCCCGCAAGGTGATGAGCTGGGACAGATGTTCCCCTTGTGGAGCAGTTCTTGGATCTCTCACTTGATCTCTTCATTCTCTAATAAAGAGCGGCGATAGACTGTCCCATTGAGCAGTGGTGTGTTGGGGGTCAGATCGATGGGGTGCTTGACTTGGTAGTGAAAAGGTACCCTATAGGTGAGGAGAAGATATATGAGTATTCTTTCATGACCTTATCTACTTGCTTCTACTGTGTGGAGAGGTCGACCAAAGAGACCCTAGATGTGGCTATGATCTTTCTCTTATTCTGAGAATGAATCATGAAGAAGACAAACTTCCCCGTCTGAGAGATTACCTTCCTGCATTGCTTAGTAGATATCAAGGAAATAACACTAGGTGGGACTGCCTCGAGTGTCCTATACAATTTCATGTTCAAAGTAATAATAACACTACGAGGCCTAGACTCATATACAGCATGACATTTCCATAAATAAGGTTGGCCCAAAAGAACATCACAAACTTTGAGAGGAGAAACATCACAAAATACCTCATCTTTGAAGGGCTTGATGTCGTACGACATTCGACACCGTTGGCTGATGTGGAGATCACTTCTTTGGCGGAGCCATCCAATGGTGTAGGGTTATGGGTGCGACGTTGTTAGCAGGGCCAACCGCTTGACGACCTCTGCTAAGATGAGGTTCTTCTGGCTACCGCTATCAACAATGAAGTGAAGCGGGGTGCCTTTTACCCACATCTGTGAATGGAAGAGGCGCTCTCCTTGTTTTGGCTCGTCTGGTTCACCAGGGTGGAGCTTGGTGGTAGCAACGGTGGCACTGGGTTCTGCGTCAATGATCTGTCTTCCCCTTTCTGGTTCTGGCTCAGAGTCAGAATCTGCATCTGATTCAGAGGCTTTGACTTTGGCCACTAGCGACTGCTTTGAGTGGCAGTCGGCAGTGTTATGCCAAGGGCTCTTATGGAAGTCACACCACTTCTCGGTATCTTTCTTTGTCTTTCCGATGTCCTTCTTTCCTTGCAGCTTGGACTAGTTGTCCTGATACTATCCATATTTACTCTGTCCTTTGTTCCATGGGTTGGGGCCGCCCTTTCCTGGATTTTGTTTTGAGGGGTTCCCAGGCCCAAATTGTTGTGTCTTCTGTTTGAGATTTTGCTCGATTTTGACGGCATATCGGTAGGCTGCGTTCAAGGATGAGATGTCTAGAAATTCTATTTCGGTCTGGATGTATCTATGTAGAGCACCGCAATACTTGAGCACCAAATGTCGCTTTGAATCTTTGATACCCAGCTTGGTGCACAAAGTATGGAACATATTTGTGAAATCTGGCACTGCTTGGTCTCTTTCTTGCCACAGTGTGGTCCATTTAGTATACAAGTCGTCATAACTTCCGACAGGGTAGTATTGTTCCTTAATAGCATCCCTGAAGGATTCCCAAGTGGTCGTGACTAAAAATAATGAGGTTTCCTCTGTTTCCTTTTTCTCACAGAAAGTTTCCCACCAATCTTTGACATGGGGAACGACTTTGAGGAGCGCAAAAGTAATCTTTTCTCTATTCGAAAAGTTATGGACATAAAAATACCCTTCTAGTAGATTCAACCACTAGTCTACAACATTTGCGTCTATCTGACCTTCAAATATAGGAATATCAAAGTTTATTTGTACCTTGAAGGGGGCGGTGCCTCCGTTCGAAGAAGATGCGTCGCATGTTGGTAATTGTCGAAGGATTTGCGCGAAACTATCCATCATCTTGTTCCTCTGTTGCATGAGGGCTTCCTCAATCAACACTTTGAAAGGATCTCATTTCCCGTCATATTTCTTTTCTCCTTCCATGAGAGGTCCCTTGGGCATGTGAGAAATTCTGTCCTCAAGAGAAACAAGCTCGAGACCTGACTCTTTGTACTCCAAACTCGTTGGGGACATGCATTAAGACGACAGAGATACAGTAAAACTGGTTTTCTATTCAATAACGAAATAAGATGAAACTGTAAAATGCAGCGGAAACAAGCTTGCTGGAATGGTGGCGGCTTATCTCTGAGAAGAGATGTGACAGTTGCACGCATTTGCAAGAAGAATATTACAATGAGGCTCTGAAGGAATTTTTACAATAAACAAGAATGCCAAAAACCCTAGACATCCAAAAACTTAACCCTAGGAGATGAAGCGCCAAAAGTCATGTGGGCCCCGTTTGGGTAAGTTAGTACATCAACTTCTCGGGGTCGTAACTTTTGCATGCGATCTCCGTTTTAGGCGTGTGATAGCACGTTGGAAAGGTATCATCGAGGAGATTAATTTTGGGGGCTCAATATGCATTCAATAATCATTGAGGATCTTTATCCCGAAAAACCTTCATTTAGGCCCTCAAAATGGCCCCGGAAGTTAAAACTACTAAAAATAGTAAATTGTCAAAATTGTCAGAAAATTGTTTTGAGCCAGTTGGAAAAGGTGGGTGGCCACTGATATCCTTCTGCATCATCAGATCTCTTGCGAGAACGTGATGCTAGATCATTGAGGTACGCCTTGACTATGTGTTTGAGGTCATGAAAAGCGAACGACATGGCCCGCTGAAAGGTAGCTCCAACATTCTTCAGGCTAAAAGGCATATTTTCATACGCGAAGGTACCCCATGGAAAAATAAAAATCCATTTTATGTTCGTCCTTGGGTTTGATTTGAATCTGATTGTATCCCAAAAAATCATCCATGATCGAAAAGACTTCACAGCCTGCACATTCATCGACAATATGATCGATAAACGAGGTTGGGAATTTTTCTTTCAGGAAGGCCTTATTCAAATCGTGGAAATCCATACAAACATAAATCGTGCCCTATTTCTTGCTGACCGAAACTAGGTTTGACACCCATTCCATCAATTGTATCGGGTAGATAAAACTGACTTTGAGCAGTTTCTCTACTTCTGCCTTGATTGTTGTCGCTTTTCAAGGATTGACCAAGCGAAGATTCTGTCGGACCGGTTTGGCATAAGGATAAGTCATGATTTCTTGTTCAACTATTCGTGGGTTGATGCATGGCATATCCTCATAAGACCATGAAAAAATTTCACAGAAATCCTTGAATAACTCAGTGTAAGTTTGAATCTCTTTGGGGGAGAAATCCGCTCTGAAGAAAACATTCTACACGATGTCAGGGGTTTTGGAGATATCGATTAGAATCATTGTAGCAATGCTTTCCATGTTACCCTTGGTGTAAACTCCATGCATGGCCAGAGGATTGATAAGACAAGAGTTATCTCCATTCACGGTCAGAACAAACTCTCCTGCCTCTACTCTCCTAAGCTCGGGAAGGAAATAAGATCTATGATGTAGATCATCAAAAGGTCCGTTGGGACCATTAATTGCCTCAAGAATCGCCTCGTCCGAGGGAAAGAACAATTCTAAAGGATCTTGAGTGGCGAGAGAATCCTGAGCTCAAACAGGCTCGAGAACTAGATCTAACTTCTGTGAGGGAGCCAGATCTGGGTTGGCCGAGGCTTGTTGGACAATGTTGTACGCAACCTCAACCAAGAATAAGGGCATGGCCATGCCAAGGTGCCTTATCCCTTCCATCGAAGCCGATTGGGAAGGTAAATTCCACAAGTCGTGAAAGTATCTCGTTCTAAAAGATGACACTTGAAAAATTGTAGCCCTCGGTTGGTTAGGAACAACCGATATAAGTTTTACATCGTTGGAAGGAGATGGGTAATCAAAGGTTCCCATCAATGATGGAAACAAACCGACACCTAAGTTGATAGTTCCAAGCTGCGGGTTATCAATCATTGGGACTGTGGAAGCCCCTGATGTAGGGTCAGGATGAGAAAAGGACAATTGGTCGATGGACATTATTCGACCCTCGTGCAGAAAGAACAAGACCCAAAAAACCGTTGCAACCATCACATGGATCACATATGTCCATCTTTGTCCTAAAAAAAGGTTGTATTTGAAAGGCACATCGACCACTTCAACTTCGATACACACAGTTTTACCCCCTAACTGCACGAGAAAGGAAGGAATTATTATGTATGGTCTAAACGATCGACCGTCAAAATATGTAAGCAACATAGGCGACAAAGACAACTCAAGTTGGTCAATGGCCTTTCAACATGCCAACAACATCATGCAAGTTGAGGCACCCTCATCAACCACTGTACAGAAAATGTTCTGTGTAAAGGAGTTCGTGGTGTAGGAAACTACTATTTGAAAGGCAATGTGGTGAGGAAGACGAGGTTTTAGGCCAGTTGGATAAAAAATGATCGCTCCTGGGTTACTAGTCTCTGCCACTCCGAAGGCGAACAACATAGCTTTTCTTTGTGAGGGGAAAATCTGGAGGACCTCCAGAGCAGACATCGCGCAAGGGATCTGTGCCATATCCTCCATGACAGAATAGTTCTAAGCGGCCCTCATGTTTGGATTATGGGAAGATTTCTTAAACACACCTTTAGGGATGTGATTCATTGTTTCTCCCATCACCTTCTCAATTTGGAGAGGATTTGATGGGTTAGTGGCCTCCTTTCCCTTCTCGACGGATTATGACATTCTGTAGTCAAGATTATGTGTTGATAAATGAGCATTGGTGTTCATCATGTAAATGTTCATGGACGGATTGTTATTGGTAGGCGCGGGGGGTCCCTGACTGCCCCCTGCCGCACTTGTGGATGTGGAAGCCTGAGCCATATTTTTCCCTTGTGGAAAAGGGTTCGTCAACACAACAGATTGTTGTTGTGCTAATAGCTTTTGGGATTCTGCAAGCCGAGGGCATAGGTGAGTCAGGTGGTCTTTCATGCAGAGATTAGATGGATACTTCAACTTCTTCTTCTATGTTTTTCCCTCGCCAACATTATTGGGAGCCTTTTTATCTTCTTTACCCTTCTTATTTCACTGTTTCTTCTTTCCCTCGGTCTGTTGGTTAGCCTTGGGATTCGTCGAATGCACACTGTGTACATCTAAAGTCTAGATACCGGGGACAACCGAACTAGGAGTCTGGCTGGCCAAAATCTATTGTATAGTTGTTGCAACTTATTTGGCAACATATCCATGGACTTGCTTTGTGTTGAGCCCACAATGCCATCGACGTGGGGCCCAAACTTTTGTTTGGCCTTTTCGAGAGTAGACCATGGCGCATTTGACAAGATCTCGTAGAGCATGCCAAACTGAGAGTAGATTAGTTCTAGTTGTTGGGCTCTCATAATAGCTTCCAGCTCTGAAAACACCCTGGAAGTCGCTACACCCTTGGATATACAGGGAACCAAATACTTCAAGAACCACTCAAGCAAGAAATCATAAGGGACCTTGACCTTAATAAAGATATTTCTTTGTTGCCATTATTGGATATGATCAGAGATGTGGTCGGCCTTGGTTTTCTCAAAGTTGTCCAACAGTCCAGTGTTGGCTTCGTATCTCACAGGTAATTGGAAATGGTTCAAGAATACCGTCACCAAGTCGTTAAAGTAAGAGTACCTCGATCCATCGAGCTCAATATACCACTTCGTAACACCCCCTATAAGAGTGCGTTGAAAAAGGCACAATTGAACAAAGTTGTCTTTCAACAAGTTTGACGAGCACCACAAGCCCTTGTTTTTTCCATCAGCATCCTATTCATCCTTTCTGCAAATCCATTATGTTGAGATGTATATGGAGTAGTCTTTTTCCTTTCTATATCGCACTTCTTATAGAATTCTTAAAATTTATTCCCGCGGAACTCTCTACAATTATCTGTCCTCAACACCTTAATTATTTTCTATGTTTGATTCTCAACAAGATCCATAAACTCTTTAAACCTATCAAAGACTTCAAATTTCTTCTTGAGGAAATATATCCAATTATTCCTCGAGAATTCATCTATAAATGAGACATAGTACACATATTTTCCCAATGATGGAACCAACACAGGTTCAAACACATCACTGTTAACTAGCTATAAAATTCATTCTGCCCTCGTTGCACTAGGGGGGAATCTTACCCAATTCTTCTTCCCATATATAGAATGTTCAAAAAAATCAAAATCCAAAGACCAGTTAGACATACCTTCGACCATACCTTTACCATGTAGTAGTCGAAGACCCTTCTCTCCGATATGCCCCAGTCTTTGATGCCACAACATAATCTTTTCTCCAGAGACTGTAGGAGTTATTTATTCTTCAACTCCAGTATCATGATCAATGGAACTATTACACCCATCACTAATAGTGCTTCCTTGCAGTGTAATATACCAGATACAAAAAATATGTAGAACATAAATAAAATGCTAGAAATGGCAGAATAACAACAATATAACTAGAATAATCACCACAATAACACTGAAATGATATAAGAATAACAACAGAAATAACACTTTGATTCTGAGAGAAATGTTCATGGGCCTCTTCAAGGGGGAAACCTCTAGTTGAGCAGATGTCTATTACAATAATCTCCAAGATAGGGTTCTCATACCCTCGACTCCTATTTATACTAAATATATCTATCAAAAGAAGCATCTAGAGGAAGATCCTTCTAGAAGCGGAAGCTTCTATTAGGTCTTCTTACATTCGACTTATTCTATTTTATTGCAAGGCATTATTAATATTGACCTTTATTACATCCTAATATATTGTTCTACCTATGTGTGGGTTAGGACCCTAACATGTCCTCCCCTTTAAAAACATCCTTGTCCTTAAGGCTTGAGATGTGGAAATTGTTGCAGAATGGTAGTTGGTTCCCAAGTGGCATCTGTTGGAGTTGTATCTTTCCAATGGATTAACACTTCCTTGATGGTTCTCTGACGTAGGCAACGCTCACACTGGTCCAAAACTTGTTGTGGAAGTAGCCAAATGGATCCTTCTTCAGCTAACTCAGGAAGGTTGGTTTGAATTTTGCACTTAGTTTCGATCACCTTCTTTAAGAAGGAAACATGAAAAACAGGATGTAGCTTCGAATGATTGGGCAAAGATAATTGATAGGCCACCTGTCCCACACGCTTGAGAACTGTATAAGGACCATAAAATTTGGGTGTTAGCTTCTGACAATGCTCGACCTTGAGGGAATTCTGCTTGTAAGGTTGCAGGCGAAGAAACACCTGATCCCCTTCTTCAAATTGATGTTCAAAGCGACCTTGATATGCTTGTTGCTTCATGTGATTCTGTGCCATGAACAAATTCTCTTTGAGGGTACAAAGAATAGCCTCTCGAACTGTAAGTGTTTGGTCAACCACCTAGACCTTCGAGACACCCGGTAAGTATGAGAGACCTGAAGGTGGCTTCTGTCCATATATTGCTTCAAAAGGAGTCATGTGTGTGGTTGTATGGTATGAAGTGTTGTACCACCATTCAACTAGGGGTAACCATTGAGCCCATTGATTTTGATTTTCAGAGGCAAAACACCTCAAATATGTTTCCAAACACTTGTTGACAAATTTTGTTTGACCATCAGTCTGGGGATGATAACTTGTACTGAGATGCAATTGGGTGCCTTGTAGCTTGAACAGTTCTTGCCAAAAATTGCTTGTGAAAGTGGGGTCGCGATCAGAAACAATAGAGTGTGGCATGCCATGGAGCTTGAAGACCTGATCCATGAAAATTTGAGCCACCGTGGATGTTGTAAATGGGTGTTGAAGAGCGCATAAATGAGCATACTTGGAAAGGCGGTCAACAACCACCATGATGACTGATTTTTTTCCTGATTTGCGTAAGCTTGTAATAAAATCCATAGAGATGTCCTTCCAAATAGCAGGTGGCATCGGGAGTGGTTGTAGTGTGCCCGAAGATTTGACTGTTTCTTCCTTGTTGTGTTGACACACATCACATTTGGCCACAAAATTACGAATGTCCTATTTCATACCATCCCAGAAAAAAGAACGTTTGACCCTGTCATAGGTTTTGGTGAACCCGAAGTGCCCCACTGTCGGTGTAGCATGAAGCTCAGAAAGTACCGTGGATTTAAGATTTGATTGTTTACTTAAATACAAATGGCCTTTGAATCAAATCTCATCATGGAGCCAAGAGTACCCTCGGGGAGCTGGAGCACTGGACTGTAATTTTTGGATCAGTTGTGAACTTTTGGGATCTTGTAGCCATTCCTGGCGAACAACTTGGAGCCAATCTGGTACATTGAAAGAAAGAGAAAAAATGGATCCGTCATCCTCATATTTGTGGGAAACTGCATCCGCAACCACATTTTCTTTGCCTTTCTTGTAAATGATCTCATAATCATATCCAAATAGCTTAGTTACCCATTTTTGTTGCTCCGGGTAGGAAATGCGTTGTTCTAAAAAATACTTGAGGCTTTGATGGTCTGTCTTAATTTGGAAGTGTTGCCTCAATAGATAAGGGCACCACAAATCAACGACATGCATGATAGCGAACATTTCCTTTTCATAGATAGATTTGCCCAGATTTCTTTCAGATAGTTGCTTGTTGGAAAAGGCCAAAGGCCGACCCTCTTGCATAAGGACACCACCAATTCCTTTCCCTGAAGCATCACATTCCAAAACAAAGGTCTTTTTGAAATCGGGAAGGGACAAGACTGGAGTGGTGCACATGGCCATCTTCAAGCTTTGAAAAGCTTGAGCAACAGCTGCAGTCCAAGTGAAAGAGTTCTTTTTTAGGAGAGCAGTGAGAGGTGCTGCAATATTTCCGTAATTCTTAACAAACTTGTGATAATAGCCTATTAAGCCCAGAAATCCACGCAAGCTTTTGAGATTCTTTGGGTGAGGCCAGTCTTGCATAGCTTCAATCTTTTTAGGATCCACCCTGATGCCATCCTTGCCAACCAGATGACCTAAGTACTCTACTTTTGAGGCGCCAAAAGCACATTTAGACTGTTTCAGGAAAAGTTGGTGCTGAGAGAGTAGATGGAGAACTCAATCCACATGAGAAAGATTTACTGTCCAGGTCTTTCTATAGATGAGGATATCATCAAAGAAAAATAAGACAAAAGGACGGAGAAAAGGACGAAAGACATGATTCACGAGGCTTTGGAAGGCGGAGGGGGCATTACACAAGCCAAAGGGCATGACCAAAAACTCATAGTGTCCCTCATGAGTTCGAAAGGCAATCTTGGGAATGTTTGCCTCTTTCATATGTATCTGGTGGTAGCCCGAACTGTAACACCCTGTTTCCCCCAGATTGTAAATATAACTGAACCGACCAAGGACTATGGCAAAACTCACAAGTATGAATATGTGATGTAAATGGACCTACAGGAAGAGGTCAATGAACGTAAATGACAGTTTGAATTTATTGCAGAACTGCTGAGAGGGGATGTGCGGAAAAGAGACCACGATGGTGGTGGAAGGCACCTTGAAAAAGGGGCGTTAACTTCCACCAAGAATAAAACACCGTATTTGGACTCCACTGGCCCGGAGAACCAAAAGCGGCTCGCTAGCCCTGAAATTAATGCCTTGCAGGCCAGTAGGTTGATGGCTTGATGAGGGATGGGGAGGTGAACCGCCTATCCGTAGAGCCATCATGAATGACCAGCGCAAGGGTAATCGTGCCACACGCAACCTCGCAAGAGGATAAGGCGTATGGCTAAAACAATTGGCGGGAGCAGACGCGAGGGGAACTCTGGCATTTTTCTACGCAGAGTGAGTGATCGCAGGAGGGAGGATTGCAACCTTCGCCACTGGACACTGGCAGACAGAGAGACGCAGGTCTCAGGACATCGTGGTCTCAGCTCGGGGGTGGCTAGTGGTAAATCCATTAGGAGTCACTACGCCTACGGTTGGGTGGAAACGAGCACCCCTCTCAGCAGTTGCTTCCATTGCT
>SNQJ01S0033057.1:64888-82761 GCA_010110895.2 Picea sitchensis | reverse complement strand
GGTCACGTTGACAGTGATGGTTCTGAAAGTTATGGGAATGATAGGAATGGTCACCTTCAGTATGTGGAGGTGAGGAAGAGGAAGGGTTATCTGTAGGGATATGCAGTTTGGTGCAGAGTGCCGAAAAGACAGATTCAAGCTGGGTGGTGAGGTCTTGTTTGATTTCCTCCATTGAGGACTGGATGGTTGTATTGATGGCAACAACATTGGCACTGAGTTGTTTTACTTCTTTTTGGGTCTCGATGAGACCAAATTGCAAGGTGTTGAAGTGAGCTTCTAAGTTTTGGCTATAGGTATGGGCCATGAGGATGGGGGAACTGAAAAGGGGGGGGGCAGGGTCAAAACTTTTGCCGAAAAATGATATGGATGAAAGTGATAAGGGAGAAGAGATGAATCCAATGGAATAGGTCTCAAATAATGGTGAAAAAATCTCCAAACTGCAGAGAGGAAATGCCCAAATGCTTAACCAGAAAGAAATGTGTATTTAGTTGACAACTTGAACACAGTTGCGCGGGTCTTTTTTAATTTTTTTATGTTTTAGTCCCCAAGGGTTAGGTATTCAAGGGTTCTACAGACAAGGGTTTTCCTTGTGCTATAGCTCTCTGATATACGTGCGAGGTCCAACAGTAGTACTCGACCCAATATCTCAGGGCACTAACTAAGGAGGATAGACCGTACCCTTAGTCGTACTACCTGACTACCTAGGTACTAGAGAGTATCTTCCTGAGTGTTGTTCTCGATGACACTATAGTAGTCACGCGACCGATCGGTTTATCTAAAGAGGGCTTCAAGAAATCTAGGTCGATTTGTACACATGTGTTGTCTGATGCGCTACCACTCGAAGGGGTACCAACAAGGGTTACACGGGTGGCCAATAGATGTGTGCTTAAGAACCGCTTGTATTTCATGCATGTATGAATCCCTCAATCGCGGGTTTATGTGAGTAATGACAGATCTTTGTGGCTTAAAGACGCCAGAATACGTCTCTACCCTGAAAAAAAATTACCCACAATTTCTGCCAAGGAAAGTGCTCTGATACCACTTGTAATATACCAGATATAAAAATTATGCAGAACAGAAATAAAATGCTAGAAATGGAAGAATAACAACAATATAACTAGAATAATCACCATAATAACACTGAAATGATATAAGAATAACAACAGAAATAACACTTTGATTCTGAGAGCAATGTTCAAAGGCCTCTTCGAGGGGGCAACCTCCAGTCGAGTAGAGCTCTATTAAAATAATCTCCAAGCTAGGGTTCTCATACCCTTGACTCCTATTTATACTAAATATGTCTATCAAAAGAAGCATCTAGAGGAAGATCCTTCTAGAAGCGAAAGCTTCTATTAGGTCTTCTATTAATATTGACCTTTATTACATCCTAATAAATTGTTCTACCTATGTGCGGGTTAGGACCCTAACATGCATCTTATACATAGTTCCAAACCAAACTCCCTTCAACAACACCATTGCTCCTTGAACCATCCTGCAGGTTTCATTTTCAAATATTGTTTTTACCCCTGCATCGTCCATTTTGCTTACAAAAATCAAATTTCTGGCCAATCCTGGGATGTGTAGAACACTAGGTAATGTTCTTATCCTTCCATCTATGAGCCTCAACTTGACTTTTCCTCGACCTATGATTTTGGTTGTCGAGTCATCACCTAGGAAAAAATTACCTCCATCATACCTTTCATATTCACATAACCACTCCATGTGGGGAGTCATATGAAAGGATGCACCTGAGTCAACCAACCATGCCTCATGATCTACATGTGTGCTTGAAGAAGCCAAGTACACATCCCCTCCTTCGTCCTTGGAGGTCTTTTTTTTCTGTAGAAGGAGATTCTTCGGATCCCTTCTTTTTATCAGCTTTGGATCTACACTACTTCTTGTACTTCCCTTCTTTTCCACATCTCCAACATACCTTTACAAACTTTCTAAGAGACTTAGATCTCCTCTTAGAATTAGATCTCCCACTTGAGGACTTAGATCCATTTCTTTCCTGGGAGTGTCCTCTTGCAAATAATGCATATGTTCTCTGTCCTTCCATGTTCTTTTGTCTCATATCCTCTGACAAAAAGGATGAGACCACTTCATCAAACTTCAAGGCAATTGTATTACTATTATGGCCACAATCAGACTATCTCAAGAGTTTGGTAAAGACCACAGTAAATTGATACATTTATCTTCATCTGAAATTTTAATCTCAACAAATACTAACTGAATTACCACAGTATTGAAGGCGTTCAAATGCTTTGCGACCGAGTCTCCATCTCTCATCCTCAAGTTTTACAACTTCTTTCTCAGGAATAGTTTATTTACTAGGGACTTAGACTGATACAACTTCTCCAACTTATCCCATAAATCTTTGGGTGTAGCTTCCTCTAACACATTCAGTAATACTGAATCATAGAGTCACAGTTGGATTGTGCTCTTCACCTTCCGGTCCAACTTTTTTAGTCATCTGTCGAATTCCCTGTAGGTGCAGTACCTGAACCCACCACGATCCACTAATCTCTTTCCACCAACAGATCTTCCATATTGAGCTTCCACAACTCAAAACTTTGCCCATTAAACTTATCTATCTCCATTTTCAAACTCCTCGCCATTTCTTTTCACCTGAAAAATCAATACCACATATCTCCCACTGTAACAAGTCTTATCGCAGTCCCGAGCCAAACCCTTGACCACAAACGCGTCCCCCTGAAGCCAACAAAGCTCTAATACCAAATGTAGATTTTAACCTTGTACAACATTTTACTGCAAACAAATTTTCAATAAAAGAACAGAAAAGATACAATGAAAAATACGCACATTACACACAGATTTTTCCCCTGGAAACCGAAACCGGGAAAACCAACATATTCTATATTCATTCCTAGTGATACATTGTTTGCAATACAATATGCATATAGGAGCCAACGACATTCAAAACCCTAACCCAATGACCTGGATTAGTCAACAACCCTAATTCCTTAACCAGAAATAGAAAACCATCGACAAAAACCATGTGCCAAAAAACCGCCCAACAATGGACATGAAAATCGAGGTGATATGAAAAACAAGGCAAAAATGTGACACATTTCTTGAGGCAAAAAAAAATCTCGGGGGCGCTGCCCCCAAACCCCCTACATGCTCAATGCAACGTAACAGAGATTAAAGATAGTCATGTAAAGAATATAACAAATACCTAACAACAATGGTAGCTTGGGAAAGTTGATATTTTCCATGGGCTCTTAAAAATCATGATGGGTGAAGTTTTCCATGAGGTGACTATGGTAGCTTTTCAAAATAATATGTTAAAACCCCATAGAGAATATATTAAAAGTAAGCAAGGTAGGTTTTGTATTTTATTTGATTCAATTACTTTCAAAGGTCGAGAAGCCCAATTGTTTCTTGGTCAACAAGGTTTTCATTCCATAACTAAGGAATTGAAATGCCCTGATCGTAACTCATTTGTAGATTTGGGTCATCAAAGAGCCCAATGACAAATTCAATTGTCAATTTTGCAGTTGGGCCCTCCAATGACCCGAATCTATGATTAGATTAAGGATGACCATTGAAATTAACAACTAAGTTAATGTTACCATCACTCCAAATCCTATCTTCATCCAAATATTGCACGGTTCCCTAATATTAACCAACTCATCCAATGTTCAACTTTCTTTATGCCTACAATACATATGATCACTTATTTGTATCTGTCATGTATATAACCTACATATGTTAGTGTTGGTGTTAATTTGTTGAAACATGTTCTCAGTGATTGATGAAGGACAAGTATGACAAAGCATATAAAAGTAGAAGTTGGTTAAAAGCATGTTAAGGAGGGGATTACTAGGGGAGGTTGCATCACTATGACACAAGGTAGTAAATTGTGCCATATGTTGCCAATAGGTGGTGTCATCTTGTGGTTGTGACATATTGTTTGTAGCTTGGACTGTTTAAAACTTATTTTTTAGTCGCTTCTTTTGCAGTATCATTATGCAACATATACCATCTCTTTATGCTTTTCCTGCCTCCTCCATATACGTTGCTTTGCCTTACTTTACTTACTCGCATATATTTGATTTTCCTTTATATGTTCTTTAATGTACTTTTTGGGGACAAATCTAATAACATTGCGGCAAAAAATTCATTTGAGATCATAGTTCCACCATGACCCAAGTTTTTCCTACAATTAAGATTCTTGAAAAGTCTATCAAAATTCTAAATCGATTGGAGTTCTTCTTGTTTCATAAAATTCCAGCAACTAAGGGAGAGTTTATTACTTAAATAGACTACTCCTATGTTCTTATGATGATATAGGATGAGGAGAAAAAGCCCATTAATTCCTATTTCACACAATACATCAACTCTTAATTTATGTATCAACATAAAAGTTGTATAAATCAATAACTAGCTAACCAAAAAATATGACCTTTAATTTACAAAAATTAATATAACATAACAAAACACGTTAATA
This sequence comes from Picea sitchensis, assembly GCA_010110895.2. Classification (NCBI taxonomy): domain Eukaryota; kingdom Viridiplantae; phylum Streptophyta; class Pinopsida; order Pinales; family Pinaceae; genus Picea; species Picea sitchensis. Next base: position 78,287 of record SNQJ01S0033057.1, on the reverse strand, counting down.
TTAAACTTAAATCATTAAACAAATTAACAAAATATTTTTTATATTCTCAAATTTAATTATTATATTCAAATCTACATAACATATATTACGTTTTAATACATCACATCACATATTTATGATGTGACTTTGCACTATTTAAAGCAATCCCTGGTATTTAAAGCATTGTACACATAAATCACCATACTCCTATTTTAACTATGTAGAAGGCATTTTGGGTTTCCATGGAATAACTTCATTTATGTACCTTGTCATCATCGTACGTTTCTCAAAGTAATCTTTATCAAAACAACGACATTTCAATTTCAATTTCAATTATATATATATATATATATATATATATATATATATATATAACACTTAGATTAAGTTAATCAATCAATGTATATCTATCTAATAGGAAATCGTATGATGACATTTTCGTTTCTATCTCCCAAAAGGAGTATGGGATTCCATTAAGAAAAGTATGGGATTTTATTAAGAAAATGTTAAGCGTCAGGCGATAATTTAGTTAATATATTTTTAAATTCATATCAACCTTTATTATCTCAAACAAAAGTAATTCCTTTATTTATAAAAATGTCAAACGCAAAATAATTTAGTTAATAAATTTTTAAATTTATTAACTTTATGCCAACCTTTCTCATCTTTCGAAAAGTTTAAAGTTTGAAGAAATATCAAAAGTAAAGTGATAATTTTGTTAATATAATTTTAAATTTACCAAAGTTTGGGTTCAATAGAGCGTGATAAACTAAAGGTATATTTGTTTGTTTTCAAATTTTGTTACAAAAAATTATTTACATATATTATAAGAAAAACATTAATTACTTAGAAGAGGTTTTAATGAAATTAATTTTCTTTGTTTTATTTTTATTTTGTATTAGATAGGTAGAGGTTTAAATATATGGTTTTTTTTTTCAATGCACCTAAATCATTACAAAATATTGATATGTTTTAATATCATTTATACCAATGTTTCATGACCACAAGCACAATTTAGCAACAATATGTCAAAATGACATCAATGTTTCACTTTAGTCAAGGTGCACCAATGCTTCACATTGGTTTAGATGCACCAATATAGACTCATGCACATTGGAGTGCCAACAACCCAAAAATACATATGTTTTCCACTTTATTCTAGGCACACTAATACTCTACATTGGTCTAGGGGCATTGGTGCTCCATGACCCGAATGCACCAGAGCGTCAATAATTCAAAAATACATCAATGTTTTACTTCTATTTAGGAACATGGGTGCTCCTTTTAACTATGGAAATATTCGTCCTTCTCTTTAGTATGGAAGCATTGGAGCTTTTCTTTTGTACATAGGAAGCACTAGTGTTCATAATGCAATAAAACACCTAACAATAATTCATATTTCTTTTAACTTATTAAAAGTGGTGGAAAACATCTCAAGACAACTCATAAGAAGAAATAAGAGAAAAAATATGGGTTTGTCTCATTTCTTATTTCACATAAGAGAAGAGGAAAATGAGAAGATTTTACTTGAAAACAAAATACAAATAACCATGAATGTATTGTAACCAAGTAATTCTTTCTTTAATCTCCATTATATCATGTCTTCCTATTATTGATTGTATTTTTGTTATTTTTCATTTTTTATTCCTAATTTCTTAGCTAGGTTTGGTATTATTTATTTGTTGATTTGAGGGTTTTGCCTCTATTTTATAGGTTAATGATTGGTTTGTTTTAGGGTTTTACATCATCAATGGATATGGCTAGCAAATGATGACCAAATTTGAGGAAGAGAAGAGTATATTTTTGTGAGACATGGATGCATAACCATAATGGTTTTCATCTCCATTTATTTGTAGGTTCACTAGGTTTCTCTATGTAGTATAGTGTTCTTCCCTAATGATCTTGGAGCATTAGTGCTCCTCGTAGGTATGGAAGCATCCTTGCTCCACTTTGGTACATTAAAAGCACAATGCCCCTAATACACATAAGCACCAAACAATAATTCATATTTTTTGAATCTCCTCTTTGATACATTGGAAGCACAATGCCCCTCATACATATAAGCACCAAACAATAATTCATATTTTTTTAATCTTATTAAAAAATGTGAAAAAAACTATAATGTGGTTTTAAAAAAAGGAAAAAATAAGGGTTTATTTCATTTCCACAATTCACATGAGAGAAAAGGAAGATGAGATGCTTCTACAATATGATGAAATACAAATAGCCATAAAAACAATAAAAAAAAAGAAAAAAAATAATCATTTTTCTCTATCTTCATTATTTTTTTTTGACCCCATAATTAATTTTATTTATATTATTATATATTTCTTACCATTGTTTCTAATTTCTTATATTTCTCTGAATATGTTTATATTCATTGTAATTTCTTTTTATTTATAGTTTTCTATGATTGCATCCACATTTCATTGATTTAATTTATTTTTACTAACTATATCTAATCAAATTAAGTTATTATACACATTAAATTTTAAAAGTTTGTGTGTTCGTCTTACTTCCACCACAATCTACATGATGCAGAATACTTATTTTAACAACTTATTCTAATCTGTTAGGCAACTAACTTGAAACGAGATTCAAGTTGTTTTTTTAAATAAGTTTATCAACTGTTTTTCTGGCTTCTTTTTTTCCAAACAAATTATTTAATACGTCAATTAACTATCTAATGCGTGCCTAGAACAAGGCAAACATAAAGGTCCCATGGCTCTGTTTTCAGTAGCCCGGGTTCAACTCTAGGTGGTACCTTGGTAGTGGAGAATTGGTTAAATGATAAATATGAACCAGGCACACATTTCTTAAATAAATTATTAAAAACTTTATTTCGGTAAGAAAACCCACAGCGAAACCGAAGAACGGCTAACATACAAGTATAAAGATTCAACAAATGCCCTTTGTTTTGTCCACGGAATCAGGATGGCGAGCCTGTCGTCCCCGTCTTCTGTTCTCATGAGTCTTTTTAGAATTCTCCTTCGCCTCCACCTGATCATTCTTTTCATCTTCTGTTACCAAGATCTCCTTGACTACCTTCGTGATTTTAGGATGCAGAGCTTCGAATTCGTGCAAAACCTCCTCAATATTATGAGCCAGTCGTTCCGCCAGAGTTCTACTGAAGTCCTCCCTAACAACAACGCGTAATAGTAAGACATGCTGAGCATCGGGAGCCATTGTATAAGCGGGAACAACCCACCCGAACTTCCTCAAATGATCGGAGATCTCGTATTCATCGTGTCCAAGGCTCTTGTCCTTCAGCGAGAATGCAACCACAGGCACGCCCACGTCTTTCGACAGTATGGTGAAACGGCCAGTCTTTTCCAGGATTTCCGTCAGATATCTGGCATTCGTTCTGCAATTCTCCATAATCAATTTGTATCCCTGCATCATCACACAGTAATTTTAAGTCAATTTATTTGAGTTAAGCGAAGGAAATTGATGATAGTTTAGTCATGGAGTGGATGCGTTTCGACCTCGAAACCAAGGCGAATGAGTTGGTAGTACTGCCCAATAATCTGACTTGCACCTGTCAGCATACCACCATGAAAAAGGTTAACCCTTAAAGCTCTGTTTTGGAGGATTTAAGCCCATGTCATGGAGGGGCCAAAGTTTGTTTGGAAAAAAAATAATGGGGTGCAGAGGATAACTACCTTTGGAGAAATTGAGAGTAAATGTGGGCTGGTCAGCTCCCAAATAGTTGATGTGGAAAATGAGTTCCTCAGGCAGGTCTTGCTTGCTTCTCCAAACCACCCATCCGACTCCAGCATATACAAGTCCATATTTGTGCCCACTCACATTGATGCTTCTGACAAGTGGTAACCGGAAGTCCCATTCCAAATCAGGATATAAAAAGGGTGCAATGAATCCTCCACTTGCAGCATCCACATGTATGGGAGTATTCCACCTGCAAACACATAAAAAAAATTCCCAAATTCAGTAACCAATGACAAAACCCTAAAACAGACCTTTATATGCTTGATGGTTAGTCCACTTTTAGCCAGATCCTTGTGGTTTTATGGCTAATTTTACTTCTACATGATTTGATGCAATATGCTCCTATTGAGGAGAGTGAGGAGAGTATTAATACCAATGTGGAACAGAATCCCAATTAATGGAATATGCCACTGTAGTAGTAAGAAAATCTCAAACTCACCCAGTTTCTTTGTTTTTCTGCACCAGTAGATCATTAAGCATCTTGACATCTTCAAATTCCCCATTATAAGTAGAGCCCAGAATGGCACATACACAGATAGTATTCTCATCTACCATCTCTGCAGCCTTCTTGGGATCCATTACATAATAACCTTCCCTCAGGTTAACTTCCTTGAGCTCTACTTCAAAATATCTGGCAAATTTTTCCCAGCAAACCTGGATTATCAGAAATGGTCATGGTCAAAGAGGCAACATCAGATCTTCAATTATTGAAAATAAGCTGTTAAAAAACCAATAGTTCTGATGGTGTTTGGTATATTACCTGAACATTGGAACCTGTAACAATGTTGGGCTTATCGTATGGCTTCCCTTGCGCCTTCCTCTTGTTCTGCCATTTTCGTTTAAATGCAAGACCTGCGAGCATGATGGCTTCAGAGGATCCCACTGTTGCACAGCCAACTGCCTGATCCCCATCCTCCACTTCAGCATGGAACAATCGAGCTATCATATTCACACACCGATTCTGTCGCACCAGTTTCACAGCATGAGCAAACATTATTACATTTTAGGAAGAAATGATATCCAGTGCTATAAATTATATCAATCTTCCAGGCCGCATGGGGATTCGATCTGCTAACCTGCAAATCTGTAGTGACTGGGTATTCATCCATATCGACATAATTTTTATTGACAGCAGACATCATGAGCTTATCGCATTCGGGCTCCATCCAAGTAGTGACAAAGGAAGCCAGATTCAGTCTCGGATTCCCATCCAACATCAATTCATCATTAATGATCTGGTAGGCAGCATCCTTAGGAATGGACTTTTCTGGCATTCGGAACCTACCCACCGTACATTAACCATATCAAAACATACACCAAAACTAACATTAACAGTAGCAGCTGGTTGTATGCAGATTTTAGATCCATCATAACTCTCAATTTTAAGCACCCATCTGCAAGTGATGGAAAACTTCCAACGATTTTGGATCACAATTTAATGGACAGTTCTATGGATGTTCAATTCTCAAAGGAATTCACTTAAAAATACCATATTATCCTCTAAATTTACCACAAGACTTCCTTAAAAAGGAACAACTAAACGTTATAATACAGCTCATTCAAATGGACTCTGTGTAACTGTGACAAAAACTCATGGATAAGAATTTTACATAAATACCTTGGTAGCGGGGATTGCATATAACGAGAAGCAAACATGCAGGAATTGGTTGAGTTGTCAGACTCGGCTGCAGTAGTGAGCACCATTTTGTCTTCCAAATGAGGAGAGATCGCAGCTGAGTCGTTTACTTGCTCCGACGAGTAAGCAGAATGACGACAATATGTTCCACCGCCTGTGCCCTGCAGTCCAAGAAAAACAATGCAGGCCTATCGCAAAAGTTTCAGTGCACATTCTATTATGATCACACCTATTTAATAGGAAAAAAAGTTCTCCATTTGGCAACAATGTAAAGGTATGCTATTATTTTTTTAAATATAATATGTTTATATCATATTTTTGTCTTAAACAGAAAGAGTTTGCGTGTCTCTTCGGTTATCTGCTTAATGTAAAAACGAACAGTAATGAGACTTAACATGGGCATTCCAAACGTCTTAACTTTTGGTATTTTTGGCGATGTAAATATGGATAAAATACATAGTTGTATGGGAATCGCTCTCCACATTTCCAACATCTAGTTTCCAAGCTCTCGGAGTTCTTGGAGCTTGAGAACTAGTTGGGAATGTCTTCAATTGACTAAATTTTTTTTGGGAATTTGGAAGCTTTTTGGGAGCTTCAACATCAAAGAAATGAGAGCTTGGAAACCAGTGTCCTAAAAGAAGAGCTTTAAATTAGAATTATATTAAATTAAAATGTAAATATATTTATTCATTTATTACAAATACATAATTATTAAAATGACTATTTTTTGTTGTTTAAATTGTATTTCTGAATATATAAATATATTCAATTCACTGAAAAACTTTTAAAATACTCTAATTATACAAACTTAACCACTCAAATCTACAAGATCTAACAATCCCTCACTAAAGTTCGAGCAAAATCAAACTAAAAAAATTATAAAAAAATAAAAAAGTAAAATGTTTAAACTAAGCTCTGAGCATGCATGTAGATACCAAGTAGACCAAGAATGGTAGATTGCTGCCGCTATAATGGGGGACAATGACGAATATAACATTGGGATACGTGCCTCTTATATATCGGTAGAGAAATTATTAATGTGAAACAACTTTTTAGGTCTTTAAAAGAATTCAAAAATGTGAAAGGTTCATGTGTGGCTCATGATGTTATCAGATAATTAAATTATGTGATGTATATTTCATTTCAAAATTTTAGCCGAATAAAAGTGTTTTATAATATATTTTTATTCCGTAATTTAACTGATAAAAGAGGTTCATTTGTCTGGTCTCATTGTAGCTTTTCTCACAAGGCAAAGTAAGCCTACCGGATGCTATCATAAACAATAAAAATGTCAAACAGCGAAATGCCACCGCATAAACTTTTAAATTAACAATAAATGCCATGTAAACCGCCATTATCTCATCATTTGGCCCATCTTCACAATAAAGTGCCACCTTCCTCCTACCGGATGCTATCATAAACAATAAAAATGTCAAACAGCGAAATGCCACCGCATAAACTTTTAAATTAACAATAAATGCCATGTAAACCGCCATTATCTCATCATTTGGCCCATCTTCACAATAAAGTGCCACCTTCCTCATTCGAAGGATGAGGCAATTACACGTTGTAGGTCATGTGCTTCTTTGCTTTCTTTTTGAGTGCATATGTCATCTGCTTTTTAAGGAATTCATTATTTTTAATATTGAGATTAATTGCATGATATATGGATTGGGGTATTTAGTAGTTGGTATGACACTTTTAATAGCTACTAGTGTTATAATATGATTGGCGACGGCTAGTCATGTCAATATTAATTTAATTTATATGTAAAATAATATATCATCCATACAATAAAAGTTATTTTTTATTACTATTTTAATTCTAATTAAACCATCTATATTTTCCACCTAAAAATATGTACACTTTACCTTAAACTTTACATATTGACTTCCATATCCAATCAAAATGTAATATACTATTACTAATATTTACATAGATATTACTTTATTTTTATATTTATTTGGACTATTTACAACGCATTTAATTTCTATGTCACTATGAGGATTTATAGTTAGATGCCAAAGACACCCACTTTGTTAGGCATCAGAAGTAACACAAAGCAACTATAAAGCATAAAATCGAGAACAACAAATCAAACATGGCATCAATCACACAATTGGCAGACTTATTTATATGGCAACCCAATGTGGGAAAAAACCACGGAGCAATGATAGTCGGTATTCTTATTGTTCAAGGGAGAATTACAATAGTCAACACAGACATACAACCATCCTCTCCTCACAGACACATTGTACTCCATAGTATTGTGTCTTGCTCACAGACTCTACACACGTTGCACTCTCACCTCTAAGGGTATGCTCGTATATATAGCATCTCTCAAACAGTTAGACTAACTGATTATAATTAGATCCACCAGTTACACAATTTGTTCACAAAAGAGTGCATGCATGTGCATTCTTAATATAGTTGCACGCATGTGCTGACTGCATGGGAAATTCGTTGGCTTGTTTCCAACAATCTCCACCTTAGAACAATTTACCTGATATATCATGCCCTTAATTAATTCATCACCTTTCATGCAAGCTAAAAGAAGCCAAACACCATCACAGCTCCGCAACTTCTCTAACAGTATTGTTACATGAACATGTTTGCATGATTCACTCTAGTATGGACCATTCTTCCTCCATCGGTAACATGTCTAATAAACTGATACATGTGTCCATTTTGATATGATGGATTGTTAGTCAAATGCACAACACGTTGACCACCACATAACACCACATCATGTACATGTCCAAACTTACCCAATAGATCCTTGCATTCTTGCAAGACATAACCTGAGGTAGGTCTCCTCTTGTCCAAATCTCATGAATCATAACCACAGACTAAATCACTACAACCACTGTAGGTGATACTTGTGCTTTTGTGTTTGAAGCACCCATTTCCATGATCTTCACGTGGTTTTTCCATGTGTCTACTGACAACACCAACTACATGTCAAATGTTGACCATTTCCCATCGCAATCATCAAACTTCCTACTAGCACATAATACTTGAGATATATAACCCTTTTCTTCTTCATCAGTTAGGACATAAACCTGAAGAAAAATTACAATGGAAAGCCAAAGAGATTTTACCGTTTTCACATTATTCATACCAAATTTCCTAAGTATCTTCACCACATACTTCTGTTGTGATAACCAAGCTTACCATCCTTCAGTCTCTGTGTATTTCCATGCCCAAGATTTATTTTGTTGCTCCTAGATCCTTCATAACAATGTATTAACCAACTGAGCCAACCTGTTGACCTCAACCATGCTTGTGCTTGCAACAAGCATAACATATAACACCAAGATAATGAATATACCATAAACACAATGGTTATACTCACTTCTTGTAAAATTTGGCTCACCATGAAGGAATCAAACATCTTGTACCATTTTCCTGGCATGCTTCAGGCCATACAATGATTCTTGAGTTTGCAAACAAATCTTCTGTTCCAATTCTGAACTAACCGTTCTAGTTGTTCCAAATACATCCCCTTATCCAAAAAACTCCATGTAAAACAATGTTAACATCTAGTTGTATTAACACAACTAGTGCTAACACAACATGAATAGAAACAAGCGTTTAACAACTGGTGAGAGACTTTCATGGAAATCAATACCTTCCAAATACCCTTTTGCTACCAGTCATGCTTTGGACATTTCATCTTTTACTATGTCTATTTTTATAAAAGGAGATTCATCAAACACTGCATCTCCGTCCATGATGATTCTGTGGGTAGTAGGATCCCATAGTCTGCACCCCTTAATATCATCACCATATCAAAGATCTACTTGTTTGATCCGGGTCCTACTTAAAATGCTGATACAAAACATAAGCATCACAGCCGAATAATTTCACATTTGAGTAATTACCAGATGACATGCTCATACCTCTTCCTGAATCTTTCTGTATTTTGCAACCGATGGTGACCGAGTTACCAGATAGCACAACCACTTATATTCACAACTATTGTTGCAACTTGGCATTACTGAACATGCCTATTCGAACCCAGCTTCCTTGCAATACTTTCCAAGTTCCACGGATATGAACCTACCTTCATCATATATTCTCAAACACTTGATTGACCTGCCAACACATCAGTCTTTCTACAAACCCACCTTTCTAACCTAGACACACTGCTCCACCTCAAACTTTGCATTCGAACAACTTTGACCAAATCCGGCCAAACCAACCCAAGTGAACCTTTGCTGCTCACCTCCAGGGACTTTACACTGGAGTCTCGGTGCTCCACCTTAACACGAACATTCCCTTGACCAAATCCAACCAAGCCAGCCAAGTAATCCTTCACTGCTTACGTCTAGGCCCATTTACAATGGAGTTCACCAATCCTTTTATAAGACTTCATTACATGCAATCCATGGACACAATACCATAGGTTACCCAAAAAACATGGACCCGAAAAGCCACATGCTTTGACCTAAAAACAAATTTAACTCATTAACTCTTTCACCGAGTCAAGGTTAACCCAACATACATGCCCCCCCCCCAACATATTCAATCTACCTAAATCTATGTCTAGATTTTTCATAGGTGACCCAATAAACCAGGGGTACGCATGCCTACCCAGGTCTTACAGACATATTCTCATTTACATGCAATCAATAATTTTTACAACTACAAGGTAAGTACATTTTTTTTTTCACAGTGACTCAACCATCACCGCTCTTACTATTGCCTTGTTGTACGAGCAGATCCCGCATCTTGAGCTTCCATAGCTCAAAGCTATTCTTTCCACTTAATTTCTCCACCTCAAACTTAGAACTCTCGTGTTCTTAATGCATACAAACTTTTAATATTAATTGACCTTGCTACCTCCAACATGCCTGGTCAATGATGAAAACGGGATATCCCACCACCCAAGATATGCACTTAGAATTATCGTTGATATCGTGCCTCAAACATGTTGTAAAAAAATGATGATCCACCCATATCGCTCCTCTCGCTCCTCCGTGAAGGCTCACGAAGGGATAATCTCCAATATTTTTCACAGCTGAGATTGAGACTGATTATCGCCCTCGTTGAATGGGCATATGGGATTACCTGCAATAGGAAAAATATTATCACCCTTGCACACAAATTTGTCCTCTTTCACAAAAATCGTTCACTCATCAGATCTGTCCTCTTTTCACAGAAATAGTTCCTGCATATTTTGCTCATTCATGCAATGGCTTCCTTACCTGGAGCTTTGATACCACTTGCTAGGCAACAGAACTAAGACAGAGAAACTACAAAGCATAAAACCAAGAACAACAAACCAAACACAACAACAATCACATAATTGACAGATTTATTTATGTGGAAACCCAATGCGGGAAAAAACCACGGGGCAATGATAGTCGGTATTCTTATTATTCAAGGGAGAGTTACAATAGCCAGCATAGGCATACAACCATCCTCTCCTCACAAACACACTGTACTCCAAAATATTGTGTCTTTCTCACACACTCTACACACATTGCACTGTCACCTCTATGGGTATGCTCATATATATAGCATCTCTCAAACAATTAGATTAACTTATTATAATTAGATCCACCAGTTACACAATCTGTTCACAAAAGAGTGCATGCATGCACATTCCTAATATAGTTGCATGCATGTGCATGTGACCGCATGGGAAATTCGTTGGCATGTTTCCAACACGCCTTGACAATCAAATTTGGACTAATGATGAAAAACTCCCAAATCTAGACTAATGATGAAAAACTCCCACCTATTAACCGTTGAACCACAACTCATCCCACATGTCTTTTCATATCCCTTATGACACTGGCATTGCATACTTCTCAAGTTATATCTTTATGGAAACAATGTCTCTTTCAAAGCAATCATCATTTTACACATACAGATCGACTATGACTTAGTTTAAGTCTCCGACAGACATAGGTCTAGGCTCTGTAATGGTGGACATAGGTCTGTAGACATAACAATGACGGAAGCTCTGTTATTTTTTAGAATAGGACTAACAATGGTGGAAGCTTTGCATTGGCGGAAGCTCTGTTATTTTTTAGAATAGGATGTTTGGAGGAAGCTTTGAAATGGTAGAGAGGAAGCTCTGCTTTATTTATTACATGGTGGTACATATACACTGTGAAGTGACTGGCGAAAATCATGAGAACCAAAGAATTAACTCAATATTTAATAGTGAACTCCTAAAAACTCTGGTCGATATTGATTGCTAGTTGAGAAGGTTGGAAGGACTATAAGGTAGCATGGACCTATAGGGTGGAGAAGCTTTCAGATGGAGGTTGAGGTCAACACACTCATGGGTGCGGAGGACAAGGCCATTTGGAACAGAGTTGGACTGTTTTCCTCGGTTGATGAGCTGAGAGTTGTATCTAGTAATGAAATAAAAAAAAGTTTCAAATGCAGAGCTCTTTTCAGAGCCATATTTTGCAACAAGAGGTGAGCCCATTTCACTTCCCCCGAAACCCACCCCGCTTCCCCCTGGAGGGTCGTCTCCTCACCAAAAACATTTTACAGTGCACTATGTGGGTCAACAGGACAATGCATGAAGGTTTATTCATCCTAGAAGCTTGAGAGGGAGAGTTCACATAGCATAGGGAGGGAAGGGCCCTTCGTTGGAGGCGTGGAAACTAAATAGGTCGAAACGTAGGATGGTACTTGGTGGTGACATCGGACTAGAGGAGTCCTGCAATTTGTCTCTCTGTGTGCTGGTGGGGAATCTCTCTTACCAAACCTTGAGCATACTAAATTTACTAGACTGGGTGAGTTCTACATGAGCTCCCATGCTGGGCTACACTATAGAAGTTATTACTCTTTCCAGGGGTTGGTATGGTTTCATCTTCAAATCCCCAGAAGATACTCTGGATGTTTTAGACAAGTTGTGGGTTATCGATGGCAGCAAACTCATGTTAAAACGTTGGAGGGTTTGTTTTGACCCAGTAACAAAATACTTCCAGTTTCACCACCTTTGGGTGCTATTACCCGGGATACCTTTACAACTCTGGAATGCTAAGGCTCTTGTAGCCATTGGAAATGAGCTAGGTCGCTTCATAAAAGTGGATGAAGCAGTTATTAAGGCGTCTGATAAATGTATCGGAAATGTTTTGGTGGAAATAGATATTCACAACGGATTATTAGAGTCTATTGAGATAGATTGGAAGGGGAGAATACTGGGTCAAAAACTGGACTATTTAGGAGTCCCTTTCAGAAGTTCCATCTATCGGAGAATTGGTCACTCGCAGAGGGATTGTTAGGGTTTTTTGGTGGAGGAGGAGTCAAAAGCATCCATAATCAGGAAGGCACATCTCTATGACTCCCCGAGGGTGGACTCTTATGGGAAAGGGAATTTCAACACAGTTGAGGAGGAGGCTAGGTTTCCTTCACTGCAAGACACAGTAGCCGGTAAGTTAAAAAAGCATAGTCCCTCTCTTTATTACTCTTTGTTGACCTAGGAACGTGACTCTCTGAATCCTACCTCCTTTTTGGAAGTTGAGGCCCCTCCTGCTTACATCTATGGAGACAGAACCGAGCTTTCTGGGGGGGGTTAAATACTCTTGGGTTAGAAACCTCTAGCCAAGGTGGGGGGGTTCGACCAATGCAACACCCTCTAAGGACCCAAGGGGGGAAGTGGGACCACATGGAGCCCACGGGGATAAGTTGCATTATTCTGGATTTAGGGAGTCTGAGATTGGTGATTGTTCTTTAGGAACGGTTCTTGATACCCTGGTTCCTTCTTACAAAGAGACCACAACTCCTATTCCACTTCCTGTAGAAATTTCGATACAAATTAATGTATTCCTGCGATTCTCCTGATCTAACAATTTCCGCCACTTGTTAAATACCGAATCGCTTCTACTATTATTATTGTGGAAGCAATTAAACCACGATCACAACCACAATGCACAAAGTGAAATATCAATAGTACACAACACAGAAGTTTTACCGGGAAAGCGTAAAGCTAAAAACCCCACTATCATATATTATGTATATCATGAATCATGAAACAATCTCATACAAAACTCTAATCCAAGAGCTCTCAGTACAATACAATCGTCTCAC
>SNQJ01S0033057.1:9019-55240 GCA_010110895.2 Picea sitchensis | reverse complement strand
CATCTTGTACTTGAACATTTAAGTGGGGTAAAAGGAGGTTGGCCCCTCGAAGAGGCTTATTATCTGAAATTATCTCTTTTTCAAGGCGTTGAGTACTTTTCCTGAGGTTTTTCTATGCTATATTGATGTTTGGTTCTTAACAATAAACCTCTAAGAGGAAGATATAATCCTCCAATATCAAGAGAGGGTTTAACTCTCCATCTTTGCCCCTTCCTTTCACGCAAGAATATATGAGAGATAATAAAACTTTACATTAAATCATCACCATCAACCAACCATCACATAGAACCTGATAATGCTTCATGAGAATTCTTCAACTTCTGCAATTCTTCAATTCTTGGAATACTATGATCCTGTAGATAATCTTACTCAATGTATTTTATGAAACTTCTCCAAGTTTCACTCCTTGAATCCTCCCCAAAAGGAAGTTATAGAAAGAATGGTAGACCTTATTCAATTCTTGTTTATTCAGGAGACCGAACTTGTACAGAATGCCCCGCGCTCAATATTTAACATCAGATTCTAAAACTCACACAAAAGAAACTACAATCCATACTCTTTCCAATGAATTTTTTCCCACATCATTTGGATTCTCTATGAAGAAGTTATGATTGTTTTACCCAGAACACCTATTTATTGACTAGCTTCATGACTGGTCCAAAACCCTATCTTCCACATAGTGTATCTCCATAATTATAGTGAATCAAGAGATGAAACTTTTACCACAAGTACCTTGACATTTCTTCTCAATACCATAGAAATTTCACCATCTGAATCGTTCTAGAAAAAAATTTATAGCGAAAATGGTAAGATGACCTGAAAATAACATACCTTAGAACACATCACCAAAAGACTTTATCCTCCCTTGAAATCCGACCTTCTTTACTTCTGATTTCCTCTGAAATTCGACTTGTGTGTATAATGAATGTATAATGATATGTATTTATACCATTTATGACACTTCCTTTTAACATTAGGGCCGACCTGACACTTTCTTATTTTGTAATTCTTTTATTTAATTATCTTCAGGGCCTACATGTATTTCCTTCTTAAATTCACTTTGTTATCTTCAAAAATTCATTTCTCCTCAACCATGAGGATCCACGTGACATGCCACATACCACTGGAAACAACATGATGTATACTATCCATCCATGGGTGTTGTATCTTCATGTGCATTGTCATTCATGTCCAAATACCTTCATCAATCTTGCGTTCCAAAACCAATGACTAGGGTTGACATCAATGACAACAACCAATATTCCAACATTGGTCACAAATCATCATCTCTTGAATCATTTTGTGATTCTGTGATTAGAGAGAAAGATAAGCTCTTGGATTTTGGAGTGATCAACACTATAAGTACATCTAACAAAACCTTAGTAGCCTAACAAAAGGATAAATCCAACCAACCAAAGAAGCAACCTCCTCACACCAATAAACAAAACAAGGGTCCCAAACCCTTTCAACCAACTTCTACTCCTAATGGTGACAAAGGACCAAAATAAAAATAAAAAGTAAGACGAATGAGAAACATTTCAATTTTTGTGGACGAGATGGTTGTCTCAAGTCTAAATGTTTTAAAAAGATGGAGGCTTTAGAAGAAGCAATGCAAAAGCACAACATCAATTTTGATTCTTCTTCTTCCAACTCTTCTTCTCATGGACATGGATTTTTTGCTTCTGATTTTTCAATGCAACATCTACTTCTTCTAATTAATGGTTTACTGATTCTGGAGCATCTTGTCATATGGATAACAATAAATCCATTATTTTTGCTCTTAATGAATGTAACATCAAACAAATATTTGACGGTGATGATAGATCTCTTACTGTTGTAGGGTCTAGAATAGTTCAACTAGATGATGATCATTTTAATGATGTATTATGTGTTCCAAGTCTCTCTTACAACATTCTATAAATATATCAAATCACTCATTCAAGTGAAGGTAAAACAATAGATTTTTCACCTCACTAGGTTGTAATCAAGGATTTAAAAGATCCTATGTATGTCTTAGCAACTAGAATTGTTGATGATATTACCAGGTTGTACAAATTTGATAAATTTGGGTCATCTTTTCCATAAGTTTTTATTTCTCATAGAGATGACTTGAACAAACTTTGGCATGAGTGGTTTGGTTATCTAAACTATCACTCTTTGCAGTAGCTTTGTAATCAAAATATGGTGACTAATATTCCTTTCATTTATTGCAGAGATGATGTTTATGTCGGTTGTATTCTCGACAAATATCATTGGGAAACTTTTGATAAACATGCCTCTTGGCACACCTCACACCCATTATAGCTTGTTAATATTGATTTGTCTAGTCCGCTTCCTTATTCTTCTTTCTCCGAGTACAAGTACTTATTAACTTTCATTAATGAGTTCTCTAGATGATCTTGGGTTTATTTCTTAAAACTTAGGAGTGAAGTTTTTGACATGTTTTTGGCCTACAAGGCCCTTGTAGAAAAAATATCTTGACATCAACCACATATGTTAAGAATAGAGAATGGAGGTGGATATATTAACAACAAATTTACAACTTATTTCACTACACAATGCATTTAGATGCAACATACTATTCCATATACACCACAACAAAATGGTGTTGTTGATAGAAAGAATTGCACATTAAAGGAAATGACAAATTGTATGATCCAATATAAGGGATTAAATCTTCATTATTGGGTGAAAGCCATTAATTGTGCCAATTGCATAGTTAATTGCATTCCCACAAAGGCTTTCAAAAACAAAACACCAAAATAAGCATGGAGTAAAATTAATTAGATGTAAGCCACTTCCATGTGTTTGGTAGTGAAGCATGGGCTCCCATTCCTTATGATAAAAGGAAAGAATTACAGCCTAAAAGTGAGAAGTGCATTTTTGTTGGATATTCTAAAGATGTAAAAGGTTATAGACTTCGTCAACTTAATTTTAATCAAATTATTATTAAGAGAGATGTTAAGTTTGATGAAAATACCTTAGCATACAAGTATATTTTCCTCTTCAAATGATGAAAGTGAGGATGAAAATCCATCTCCACTTGCTCACTTTCCTCCAGATGGGTCCATTGAACATGAAACTACACTAGCATTATTGCTTCTTATATGGGTCCATACAACACAAGACACAGATCTTATCGGTGATCCTATAGATCAACATTGTACACATTCATAGTTCCAACGAGTCTACTCTCTTTTGACTCAAGTTTCAAAGACTCATGATCAAAAAACGTAGAAGATTTTGGCCATCCATTCCGGGACACAACAATGAATGGAGAATATTTTCCCTTAATGGTGAACGATACTTGGGATCTAAAACATCTTCCAAAAGGAAGAAAACTTGTCAAATGCAAATGGGTGTATAGAACTAAGTATGCAGATCAAATGGAAGTGTTAAAACACATAAGGCTCAATTAGTTTCCAAAAGATTTTCTCAAGTTAAAGGAATTGACTATAATGAAACATTTTCCTCTGTAGCCAAATGAATTCCATCTACCTTTTTCTAGCCCTCGTTGCCTCACATAAATGGTAGGTCCATTAGATGGATGTTAAATCCTCCTTCTTGTGTGTAGATTTGCAAGAAAAAAATACATGGAACAGCCTCCTAGCTATGATCATAATGACTCTAGCCTTGTTTTCCACCTTAAGAAATCTCTCTACGGTCTTAAGCAATCTCCATGGGCTAGGTACGATAAAATTGATAACTTTATTCTTGGAATTGGTTTTTATATATGTCATTCTTACCCCAATCTCTATACCAAAAAATTAGGGAACCATCTCGTAATGCTTTTTCTTTATGTCGACAACCTTATTCTCAGTAGTAGTGACCCCAAACTTTTAAACCATGTGAAATCCATCCCTAAGAAGAAATTTGAAATGACAGACTTAGGTTATTTGTGTTACCCCCTCACTTCTAGGGGAAACTAGAGGAGATGTTTCTACACGATCCACATTACAGAAAACAATTTTGATGATGACATTCCAGACTCTCCACAGATAGATTCCCACAGATGTCCTCCATTACATGCTCATCTCACTCACATCAGATGACATGGTGCATTACCAATTGAAGTACATTGTTCTGATACTTCATATCGAGTGATAATGTCAATGTTTTAGGCATGAAAATTATGATCATGGGTCGAATTGGAATATGAATCATGATGCTTTGAATTTACACTTTTTGCCTCATTTCATATTAGTGGCCATCATCGTCTCCTAGTCAAGTGTTGTCACTCTTGGGAAAATTTCTACTACTGGGGGGGCTGAATAGAGGTAACATGTCCATATCCCTTACCATACATAAAATATTACACATGTCCTTTCTTTGTTTTCTTTTCTTTTGGGTTGGTTATTACATGTATCCCAAAAAGGTTCATGTTTCATAATCCCATGAGAAGAAGGGGCTTGAATGCCCGAGGTTGATGTAACTTGATAAAAATAGAAAGAGAAAATGTTATATTCAAAATGCAAGGCAAATGAAAAGCAATGTCAAGGACCAAAAAAGATAAAGCATGAGTAATACTTCCTCACTAAGAGGCTATCACCCCAATTCCCATGCAATGAATGAATATCTAAAACAAGACTTAGCAAATGAAAATCAAAAGCCAAAAAGGTTAAATAAATGAAGAAAAAGGAAAAAGGGGTTTGGAAAGACATAGTTCCGAGAAAAGGGAACCTCATTACATAAGCACTCCCTCTACAAAGGCGCTCATGTTGTTAAATATCTTATGTGACCTTGCATGTCAATGCCATCCACCTATGAAGTAATCCTAGAACCATACCATATGTCATTGCACATATTCCTTGATGGGTTCCTTGGGACATAGTTCTTAACATGGGTACTGACACACCTAATAGGGGGTAATAATGATCCTTGCATAACTAAACTTAACAAATCATATAACTTTGTAAGATAGTGTGAAGTTTGAAGAAGATACTTAATGAAATATATTTAATGACTTTTCCATTGACATGACTCACTTTATATGTTGTGTTTGAATTGTGTACCTCACCTCCAATATTCATTGTGCATTGGACTGCATGAGCCCCTCCTTGGATGATGGATTTCACATAGCGACATGATTCATTGACACTTGGATCCTTTGGAGGATATTGACGGGCTACTAGCACACTTTTATGGAGGCAGTTCCCACCACTTGAGAGAGGTCGCTCCACACTTCAAGTTACAGTCAAAGGTTTTGGGGACTTTTGGTGTGAGTAAATGCCTTTCTCTCTACAAGAAATGTTCCTTTCGTGTGTGCATTATGTATATTTACAGGCCCCGTTGGAATATATACACCAATGATTTTATCCTGCAACTCTCAGTGCCCTAAGATATGGTAATAGCCACGGTGACATCTTATTTTACTTCTTATGATTCCTTTGTTTGACTATTAGTTTTGTCCTTGTTTTATTTTTTAGAAAAAATATGCGCACATTGCATAATAATATAAGCAAGATAAAATCATATTGAAATGGAAAGCAATAGAAATGACTAATACCCATGCCACGGGGGCTTCACCTTGTTGACCAATATCTTATCACGTTCATTCATAAAGAGGGTTTTAAATTGTGAAAAATAGGGTCAATATATTGTAGTTATTGGGGGGGGTTGGGGTATGGGGGGATTTATAAGTATTGGGGAGTATAAAAAGAATCATCTAGTAAAAATATGGGTTTTTTAATGGGAAATATGTATTGGGAGGGGGTTCAAAAAAAGGATTGTGAGATATATTTTTCAATATCTAGTGAAATTAGGGGTGTTATTTAATATCCTATGAAGGCACACATTATGCCATAGGTTTAATAAGTGGAGACCCTATGACCCCTGCACGCACAAATGATTTTGTTATTAACACCTTCTTGATTTTTGTAGGCTTTTGGTGTAGAGCTTTATTTTATTTAAACCCATTATTGCTTATCAATGTGTATGGTGTAATCTTTGACTATATTTTTTGGTTGGGCTTCCCCACTTTTGATTTGCAAAACCATTCAAAAAGAGAGTTGCACCTTAGTAAGATGCCCCACCCCTAATTCAATCTATTTCTTATTAAAATGAATTATATTCTCAAATAAGCTATTAGGCATATTTCAACATTATGATTTTAAATAGGAAAAAAACCTAGACTTTGCCTTCAACAAATATCAACACTAGAAAGAGGAAATGCAAATCTAAAATTCAACACCTACCTTTTATCATGCAAAACACATTACAAATACATTAATTTAAAGTAGTATACAACAATTCAAATCTAAAATTCAACACCTACCTTTTATCATGCAAAACACATTACAAATACATTAATTTAAAGTAGTATACAACAATGCAATCCATTGAAAGTACAAACAAAAGAATAATACCAGAACATTTAGAGGAAAAATTCTTTGAAAATAGAATATTGGGATGCCCTGCAGAATTTGCAAAATAGATCAAAATTCTTTGAAAATAGAATATTGGGATGCCCTGAAGAATTTGCAAAATAGATCATTTTGTTGCAATAGGTTTCCCCTTGGATCTCTATTTTTGAATTTATTTCCAATGAAAAAGTTATCTTTTTTAGGCTCTTAGAAATCATAACGGGTGAAGTTTGCCATGAGGTGACCTTGTTAGCTTTCATTGTCCTCGAAAAAAATATGTTAAAACTTCATAAAGAATATATTAAAAGCAAGTGTTGTATTTTCTGATTTAATTACTTAGCCCAATCATTTCTCGGTTGATTTAATCTATCAAAATTCGAAATCTGTTGAAACAATTGTTGAAATAATTCTTGTTTCACCAAATTCCAACAACTAGAAAAAGTTTTTTATATGAACAAACTACTCATGTGTTCTTATGGTGATATAGAATGAGGAAACTACTCCTATGTTCTTATGGTGATAAAGAATGAAGAAAGAAAGCCCAATAACTCTTATTTCACAATATACATTGACTCTTGATTTATTTATTGAAAGAAAGCCCAATAACTCTTATTTCACAATATACATTGACTCTTGATTTATTTATTAACATAAAAGGTGTATAAATTGATAGCTTGCTAGGAAAAAAACATATAATTTTTAATTGATAAAATTGGCATAAAAGAACAAAATATGTTAATATTAAACGAGTTGACACAAATGTTTTTTATATTCTCAAATTCAATTATTTTGTTTAATTTTCATAATATATATTACATTTTAATACATCACATTTTTTTTATAGCAACCTTACAATTTTTATTTTTTTTAAGTAAGAAGCTATATATTACCCATCATGAACAAAAATTACAGTATCCTCTTGAGAACGAGTTTTTGGAGTGCTAAGTTGTCTCGAAGGGAAACAAACTCGGACTGACAGACTGATTGGGAAGATCAGTGAAAATTAGACATATTTGCCCGAATTGCCCTGTGGGGAAACTGATTCGGCCTATCCATGCATTCAAACTGTAAATAAAAAAGGATTATACGATGAACCAGGCAACGCCTATCCACTGATAGACCCACAAAATAGACATTACAAAACTCCAACAGCCTAAACAGAACCTTCTAGAAACAACTGACAATTGTCAAAATAAAACATGCACGCTGACACCTGTATGCCTATCGAATGTCATGGTGTCTAGTGGGCGTGCATGTCCTCGGCTTCCGTTGTGCATGTGCCCTGCATGGTATCTTGGTTTTCCTCAGCCAACTGTGCACATTCAGCTACACCTCGTTCATCGTCCCCCTGAAAGTCTGGAGCAAGAACCGACCCTGGAGATGCGGGAGCATTGGTGCCCGAGTCTGGAGAATGTAGGGAATGTAGCAGTGTTGAGAGTAGAGATTCAATTTGCTCTGTGTGTTGGTCTAGGTGTTCCGGCCTAAAATGAAGTTCATTGACGTCCTTACAGACTGCGAAGACCAAGTCTTGGAGAATTGAGATTTAATCCTGGAGTCCTGAGTATGAAGCACAGTTTGGATGGAGCAGAGCTTGGATGTGAGATGCCTCCAATTTGAGTTCCTTCGTATTCGCGTTCAAATCCTCCAGCGAAGGCACAAAAGCTGGCAACTGGGGTGGCGAAGAAGCGAAGGGTGGTGGACTGGAGGGGCGTGCCAATGCTGGCTATGAGATCGAGGCCAGGTCGGGGAGCGGTCCAGGAGCATAGCCGAGAGAATTCCTCTGAAGATCGAACCATTTGACTCGACAAGCCCATGGCGAGGATAGAGGTGGAAGGACGCCTTGGTCTAGTGAGGACTAAGTGGAGGACGGAGGTGAGGAGATGAGCGAAGGAGCACCTATGTTTTGGTACCAGAGGGAACCTCTCTTCGGCTTCCCTCGAAGGCGAGGCATAGCCTGAAGAACAAGAGGTAGAGGCGGAGATTTGAACAGGAAGAACCAGGTAGGCACCAGGGAGAACGACAGAGTGCAAAAATTGTTGGAAGGGGAGGGCAATAGAAGACAACTAGGGGGATGGGTGTTTCCATAAGAGGGACGATGAAGAGTAAAGGCACACGAGCACAGGAGGATCAGGCAGTGTACCACTGTCATAGCCATGACGGGAAGCCAACTCTGAGCGCACTGGAGCATTTAGTTGAGAGCGCGGTGAAATAGATGTTTGCAACAACCATAAAGTGGTATTAAAGATCGAAGGGAGCAACATGTGTCGTCACGTGGGTTAAGGCAAAATGGTGGGTGTTGAGTTCCTTGCTAGATGCGTGAAGGGATAACAACCTTACAACTTACTTTATACTAGTTGAAACAATTACTAATATTACACACACACACACACACACACACACACACACACACATATATATATAATTCATAAACTATTTTACTTTTATTAAAACTTTATAAAATGTTAAAGCCCCTCTTCACGTGACACACAAGATAAGTCAACAGTTTCGAACAATACACTCTATCACACACTATTCTACACCCTAAAAACCCCAAAGAACGTAATAACTCCATTTAAATCCCTACCATCATTATACATTTCTCAAGTTACCTCTATCAAAACAATGGTTCTTTCAATCTTAAATAAATAAAGATATATAATATCTATCTATTATCACATCGTATGTTGACATCTTCGTTTATATCTCCCAAAAGTAGCATGGTTTTTTAATTAAGAAAATGTTAAGCATAAGGTGATAATTGTTTAAATTTATGTCAAACTTTTTCGTCTTCCAAAAAGTAACATGGTGCTTCGTTTAAAAAATGTTAAACATAAGGTGATAATTTAGTTAATATTATACATTTCTCAAGTTACCTCTATCAAAACAATGGTTCTTTCAATCTTAAATAAATAAATATATATATAATATCTATCTATTATCACATCGTATGTTGACATCTTCGTTTATATCTCCCAAAAGTAGCATGGTTTTAATTAAGAAAATGTTAAGCATAAGGTGATAATTGTTTAAATTTATGTCAAACTTTTTCGTCTCCCAAAAAGTAACATGGTGCTTCGTTTAAAAAATGTTAAACATAAGGTGATAATTTAGTTAATATGTTTTTAAATTTATTAAGTTAATGTCAACCTTTCTCATCTCCTACATAATAATGTTCAAAGTGTTTTTTCAACAGTAGATGTCGCAGGAAACTCACTTGATACTTCCCCACTTCGTGAATTATATGAGGTGTTAAACCGCAATTTCAGGGACACAAGGCTCGAACCCGTGACATCTCCCCGAACCGAGAGAGTATATACACGTCTTACCGATTATGCTATCCCATGAGACTAGATTAAGAAAATGTTAACCGTAAAGTGATAATTTAGTTTAATATAATTTTAAATCCATTAAGTTTGGGTTCATTAAAACATGATAAATTGAAAAGTGCATTGGTTTATTTCCAATTTTTGTAAAGAAATTAATTTACATATAGTACAAGAAAAACACTAGTTAAAGTAGAGGTTTTGATGAAATCACTTTTCCTTGTTTTATTTTTAGTGGAATTAGGTAAATAAAGGTTTTATAAATTTTTTTGGTTGGTGCCCTTAAACCATCATAGTGTATCGATGTACTTTAATATCACTTGCATCGATGTTCCATGACTACAATGACTATGAGTGCATTGGAGCAACAATATGCTAAAATGATATCGATGTTCCACTTTGGTCAAGGTGCATTGGTACTTCACATTGATGTAGATGCACCAATTTAGACCGATGCACACTAAAGTGCAAAAAACTAAAAATATATTAGTGTTTCACTTTGGTCTAAGCGTATTGGTGCTTCACGTTGGTCTAGGAGCATTGGTGTTCCATGCCCAATGTGCACCAGAGTGCCAATAATTCAAAAAGACATTGATGCTTTACTTCGATCAAGGAGCATCAATGCTCCTTTTAACTATGGAAGCATCAACACTTCTCTATGGTAAGCATCGGGGCTCCTCCTTCATACATGGAAAGCACTAGTGCTCCTAATACACTTAAACACCAAATAATAATTGATATTTCTTTTAACTTATTACAAGTGGCAAGGAAAATCTCAAGACAAGTCATAAGAGAGGAAAAAACAATGGTTTGTTTCATTTCTTATTTCACATTAGATGATCTGGGAATTGTCATGGATATTCCACTGGAGCAGTTCGTCACAACAAATCTAACAAATAATTGTAATCTTTATTATTAAGGTTATTTTTCCTTTAGATCTTAGACTCTTGATTACTAGTTTTCTTCTTAAAAAAAACGTATGAGATAGTTAAAATGCAGAAAATAAAGAACATAAATAAATACGCACACCATCCACAAATAAACACAAGATATGACCTGGGAAACCCACTACGGAAGAAAAACCAGCTAGAAGGTGAGGTTGCTTTGCTCTCTTTTCTCTAGTATAGAAATTAATGATGCAAGTACAAAGAAAGAGGCACTCTTTGTGGAGTTTCCTTTGACCTGTAGCTTGTATGGCTGCTACAAAATCTCTCCTCCTCTGTTATGCTCACATAATACTACTCTCATATGTTTTTCTCAGCTTTGGAACATGATACAATGCAAAGAATGGAACCCCTTCTTCCCCTAGTGGCTTGATATTTAACATAGCTCGATAGTCATCTAGGGGTAGGTTTTCTACTTCCTCAACCCTCAATTGTGATGGAGTTTTGAACCTTCTAGAATCTTTTTGAAATTACATGCGTGGCTAGCCCCATATGCATGAGTAGTGGGGGGTGACGTGGCATCCTCTCATACCATGGTGGTCAACACGATAGGTCGGTTAAGTTTTAATGTTGTTATTATGTTATTTTCAATTTACTAGAGCATTCCAAAACAACAACATAAAGAGGATCACTGAAAGAAACGCAATCATAAGGTACACAACATTTTACCCTGGGAAACCCTCATGGGGGAGAAAACCCAACAAAAAAATCCTCAATAATAGATTGACAATACAATGCTAAGACTAAGACCAAACCACCAAGAATAAACTAGGACTGAGCATGCACCTCTCTTCTCCTTCTTCTTGCAACTGCAGCTTCCTTCAAAAGATGTGCACTAGAAGTGTGAGTGAGTGAGTGAACAAATGAGGCGTCATCCTCACTTATAAATACTAGTGAGGAGGTGTTAGGGTTATGCCTCTTCACTTAGTAGCGCTGACTTCTTCCAAGAGTGGTTAAAACCACTTTATAAAACCTAGGGGCCGACTTTACAAATACCAACATACAAATATGGTTTGACCAATCCACAAAAGGGGATTTGGTCTTATACAAGACCCGACATGGTCAATCCACAAAAGGGGATTTGATCTATAAGATAATAACTCAAATATAATTAGAATATTCTTTGAAGTTACAATATTTCAACACTCCCCCTTAACGAGAAGGGTATTCTACTGACATAACCCAATACAACATCATCGGGAGAGAGAGAGGGAAACAACATCATGAGCATCTAGAACACTGATTGGCATATCTACAAATCATCAGAAGTTTTTCTCATCATCAATAACATCATAGTTCACAGCATGGAGTTGGAGTAGCATCATCATCATCACCATTTGCATCACTGTCAATTAAAACAACAATATCGCCAACTCAATGCTGGTATACCATCATCAACAACATGAGGCTAATACAACAACATCATCATGAACACGAGGCTGAAACAACAGCATCATCAACACGAGGCTGAGACAACAACATCATCATCATATGGCAACAAAATGAGGCATGTGCAACAACAACATTGTGTGGTACTCTGACAGACCATCCTTATCGGACCTTCAGGATTTGCCCAAGAATCAAAAGATTCCCTAGGATATAAAATCCTAACAAGCTATCATGTGGTACTCTGATAGACCGTCCTTATCGGACCTTCGGGATCTGCCCAGGAATCAAAATATTCCCTAGGATATAAAATCCTAACGGAGCTACCACTACTGACCACAGCTGGAATATACATGCACAGGTACTCTAACAAACCGTCCTTACCAGACCTTCGAAATCTGTCCAGGGATGATCAATCCCCTAGGATATAAAATCCTAATGAAGCTACCCATTGTTGGTTAGGATACCATAGGATCATCAACATCACTCCCCCTTTTGAGGGAGGTCCTTTTAGACAACACCAAGATTTTCTCGGAAGTACTCAAACTTCACACAAGACAGAGGCTTGGTCAACACATTTGCAACCTGCTCATCTGTGCCAACATATTGGAGCTTTACAGCTCCCCTCTGCACCATATCATGAATGTAGTGATACTAGATTTCTATGTGCTTCGACTTATCATGGAACACTGGGTTCTCTGTCATCTTTATAAAACTCCTATTATCACATAGAATCGCGGTGGCTTCCATCTTCAAATCGAATAGACCTACCAACAACTTCTGAAGCCATATGGCTTCACAAATGGTGGAACATGTTGCAATGTATTCCGCTTCCGCCATGTTGAGAGAAATACCGGATTGCTTCCTTCTTTCCCATGAAGTCGTGGCTGATCCTAGACTGAAACAACATCCTGAAGTTCTATTTCTATCAGAAGCACTTCTAGCCCAATCTGAATCAATATAACCATTCAGTCTAAAGTCATGATCTCTAGTATAACAAAGACCATAATCCAACGTATCCTTAACACGTTTGGGCTCATCACATGCTTTACATCTACAAGATGAACACGTCTGGGCTCTACTAGATACTGACTCAAGGTGTTCACAGCAAAGCATATATCTGGCCTGGTATTCGTGAGATACATCAACGAGCCAATAATTTGTCTATATAGAGTAGCATCAACCAATTCTGATGAAGTATCAACCATGACCTTCAACTTTGTTTCCATGGGTGTGTTCATGGATTTACATTCCAACATGTCAAATCTCTTCAGTATTTCAACTACATACTTCCCTTGGTTAAGGAAGATCTTCTCTAGGATCTACCAAACTTCAAGACCTAAGAAATAATGCATCAGGCCTAGGTCTTTCATCTTGAACTCTGCAATGAGCTTCTACTTGCAATCTGTGATGAGCTTTTCTTCTCTAGTCAGGAATAAATCATCCACATATAGTAGTAATATAACTGGTTCATCATTCATAACCTTGAAGTAAGAGTTAGGATCAACTTTACTCTTGTTAAATCCCAAGCTCGACGGGAAACTATCAATTATGTCATACCAAGCTCTAGGAGCTTGCTTCAATCCATACGGATCTTTCTTCAACCTGCAGACATGAGTCTTTCTATCTTCAACTTCAAACCAAAATTTCACATCACATTGCACAAACCTGGTACACTTTCTCAGTTGTAACTTAATCTGCTCAATCATGTGCTAGCTCTATGTGCTTTCTACAAAGCACTATCTGTCTCATTGTCTGAGAGTATGTCCTCTACTCTCTCTGCAATTGTTCCTTCTGGAACCGAGACTCTGCACCTGCAATTGCTATTTGTGAAGGTGAGAATGACTTGCTCTAGTCTCACTGTAGTTGCTAAAATCTGAGAGTTGCTCCTTTATTCTATCATGGCAACAACTTCATTGAGAGTGGCTCAATAACTGATACTGAAGGTTGATTTTCCTCTTTCAATCTCAAATACAGGGTCTACTCCCCTTGAATCTCGTACTGTATCAGAATCATGGTTGTTCTGGTTGTCTTCACAAATACTTGAACTATTTATTCGATTACTGGAGTAAGTGTCTCGTCATAGTCTTCTCCCTCTTATTTGGAGAATCCTCTAGACACAAATCAGGATTTGTACTTCTTTATACTATTATCTGCAACATGCTTGATTTGTTAGTTCAATCTTGGAAGTCACCACTGACTTCCTTTCTAGTCTCAAGGAAAAATCCATATCCCATTCCTTCTGACTAGCTTCCTTCTCTGTCACTGAAATAAATGAATCTTCTCAGGAGATTTTGTGTCTCCTAGAGGTCTCTGAAGCTATGATCTATTCTTCTCAACTCATGGCATCTATCTCCCAGTCCTGGAAGATGTCTCTTTTTCCCATCTACACCTTTCTGAGATCAGGGTTACTTTGAGCCTTGATTTCTTATGAGTCTACAAAAAATTCATAGTCTCTACAGGATATACTTGGTGTTGAATACCAAGTCTTAATATGAAAGGCCGAGTCAGACTTTAAATGGATTCTGCTTCTTGTCAAGGTGGATTCATTATCCATTGACCAAGTCTATTGTGAGTTCTATTCTAATCTTCGGTCATCTTTGGAGCCTTCTGCTCCTTACAATCAATCTCCATATGAGATACTATGTATCTCAAAAGTAGTTTCTTCTTCATCTTCTTTGGTACATGGATGTATACAATCATGTATACAACTTGGATAGTCTACTCTATGTCTCATCTAGTATGTTGTCTCTTGCAACCGTCACTATAGCTTCCTAAGGGTTATCACCTATGACATAGAACTTGGAGTCTTTTCCTCAAGAATGAGTGTTGTTTCTTTTCTTCCTAGACTCCTTCACTCAAGATGACAAGTATTTTCTTCAACCTATCCTCTGTACTGAGATAATATGTTTTCTTGATAGAAATCTAAGTTAGAGAATAAACTCTATAGTCTCAACTTTAATCAATATAACACCTTGACTTTAATTTTGACCAATGGTTAGTATGATGGTCATAACTTCAACATACAATCTATATGTTCATAATGTCATAACAAATAGATGCATATCAAAATAATCAAACCTGGGTTGTATTATTCCTCGGAATGTATCGACAGGTAATACCCTTTAAAAATAATGGTATAGTTTAAACATATGTAAGTACATACCTCTGAAAACATCGACATGTAATGGCACCATCTGGCAGCAGTGGCACTAAATAACAAACATTAAAACTTCAAAGGCACTACAACTTGTAATTTAAAGGTAGCTGGAGATTTGCTAGAGTAAGACACATTAAGACAATAAAAATAAGTCCCAATACTTCACAAAAATTTTCACTGCAACTGCAACTTAGGGTTTTATGAGGAAACCCTAATTTCTCAAACTTAAAATTTTTGAATTTTGATCCAGGGACTAGATGCCCTGGGCTGAGGCAAGTTTCTTGGAGCTGATTGTTTCAAAAAATTCCAAGTTTTACCCCTTGAAACTTGACCTGTGAAAATCTGGATGAGTACTTCTGGTACTGGTTCTGGTTTCCTGGTACCATTCAAAACTAGGGTTTGTCTTTCCAGAGAATCTAACCACTGAAAAGGTGCGCTCAAGTTGCTAAAAGATGTGCTAGAGTAGGGAGCACTTTCCTAGATGGTTTTTAGTCAGAAATTCCTCTTCAGTAAAAATCCCTAATTTCCTTGTACGACAACAATGACATTTTTATATACCCAGTGAAAGGTGCTCTATTAAGTCAAGCTCTTATACCATGTTAAGTTTTAATTTTGTTATTAGGTTATTTTCAATTTACTAGAGCATTCCAAAACAACAAGATAAAGAGGATCACTGAAAGAAACACAATCACAAGGTACACAACATTTTATCCTAGGAAACCCTCATGGGGAAGAAAACCCAGCAAAAACTTCCTCAATAATAGATTGTCAATACAATGTCAATACTAAGACCAAACCACCAAGAATAAACTAGGACTGAGCATGCGCCTTGCTTCTTCTTCTTCTTACAACTGTAGCTTCCTTCAAAATATGTGCACTAGAAGTGTGAGTGAGTGAGTGAACAAATGAGGTGCCATCCTCACTTATAAATACTAGTGAGGAGGTGCTAGGGTTATGTCTCTTCACTTAGTAGGACTGACTTCTTCCAAGAGTGGTTAGAACCACGTTATAAACCCTAGGGGTCAATTTTACAAATACCGCCATATAAATATGGTTTGACCAATCCAAAAAAGGGGATTCGGTCTTATACAAGACCTGACATGATCAATCCACAAAACGGGATTTGATCTATAAGATAATATCTCAAATATAATTAGAATATTCTTTGAAGGTACAATATTTCAACAAGGTCAACTTGCAGGGGGCATAACTTTTGCATAAGAACTCTGATTGACACATGGTCTACACCATTGGAAAGGTCTCTAATTGTAGAACACCATTACAAGGGCGTACACAAATGTCAAACACCAAGACCCCAAAAAACATTGTTTAATGCGTCAAAATGGCTCTAGAAGATTCCAGACCCCAATTTTTTCAACTCGGACCTGCCACTATAATGGCCCTGCAAGCTTAATTCTCCAATTTTTTTCCACTTTGAAAGGATCGAGATAGATGACAAACAATATAATGATCCAATCTAGATCATTAGATAAGAGGAAAAGGAGGTGGCTCTACAAGAGAATGAAATACAAATAGCCACGACTCTACGAAAATACAAAGAGTATTGCAGCCAAGTAACACTTTTTTCCCTCTCTATTATTTCATTTCTTTCTATTAATTTCTTTTATTTCTAATATTTTATATTATCGTTATTAATCTTAATCTTTTAGCTAGTTTTGCTTCTTCCTTTTTGTCGATTTGAGGGTTTTTCCTCTATTTTATAGGTTAATGGTGAATTTGTTTTAAGGTTTTACATCAATGGATATGGCTAGAAAATGAGGAGCAAGTTCAAAGAAGAAAAACATACATTTTTGTGCAACATGGGTGCATATCCATAGGGGTTTTCATCTCCCTTTATTTGTAAGTTCACGAGGTTTCTCTACACGTTATAGTGTTCTTCCCAAATGATCTTGGAGCACTAGTGTGGCATCAATGGTCCTCTTAGGTATGGAATCATTGATGCTTCTATTTGGTATGGAAGCATCATTGATCCTCTTTGGTACATTGGAAGCATAGTGCCCTTAATACACCGAAGCACCAAACAACAATTCTTGTTTTTAAAACTTATTAAAAAATGCAGGAAAAACTACAATGTGATCTTAAAAAGTGGAAAAACTAAGGGTTTGTTCCATTTCAAAATTTCACATGAGAGAAGAGGAAGAGTACTGGGTATGTGTTATATTCTTTGCATTATTATCCATGTATTATACATTGGAATGGGAACAAAGGGGGGCCTTCCAGGCCCCCTTGATTGGGGGTTTAGGGGCATAGGCCCCCCCCCAAAAAAAAATTGGGTTTTGGATGCCGCAGGATCCTATATATTGTATTATAAGGGTGAAGTTAATACAATTAGAATTAGAGGTGCAACTCTAAACATTTGTTGGTTTTCCCAGTAAAGAGTTTCCACGGTAAATTCCTAAGAACTTTGTGTGATTGCTATTGTTTTCTTTCTATTGTATAAAGAATATGTATGTGCATTGCTATATTGTAAAGGTTTAAAACCTGCAAAGAGGAGGTGTTTCTACAAGAGGATGAAATACAAATAGCCATGAATGCAGGGAAAGACAAAGTGTATTGCAGCAAGGAAACCATTTTTCTCCCTCTTTATTATTTATTTTATTCTCATTATTGATTTTATTTATGTTATTTTATATTTCTCACAATTGTTCATAATTTATTCGTTGGTTTTTTTTTTTTTATGGTTTTATGGTTTTCCTCTATGTTACAGGTTAATGGTGGATTTCTTTTAGGTGTTTACATCAACATATATCACTATCAAATGAGGAGAAATTTCAACCAAGAAAGTGGTACATTTTTGTGCTACATGGCTTTATATCCATAGGGGTTTTCACCTCCCTTGATTTCCCTTGGAGCATTGGTGTTTCTCTCTGTAGTTACATAAGCACCAATGCTCTTAATACAATCAGGAGCACTGAAAAATCATTTGTATTTTTTAATTTATTAAAAAAATGTAGAAAAAACTATGATACAACTCTTAAAAGAGGAAAAAGTGAGGGTTTGTTTCATTTCTACATTTCATGTGAGAGAAGACAAAGAGGAAGTGCTTCTACAAGATGATGAAATACAAGCCATAAATACAAAAAAACACAAAGTATTGTAGGAAGGTAACAATTTTTCTCCATCTTCATGATTTTTTTTTCTCCATTGTTGGTTTTAATTTTGTTAGTTTCCATTTTTAATTGTTGTTCCTTATTTATTAATTGTTTTTTTTACTTGAGGGTTTTACCTTTATTTTGTAGGGTATTGGTGGAATTGTTTAATGGTTTTACATCAATAAATATGACTAGCGAATGAGGGGCGAGCTCAACCAAGAAAGGTAACATTTTTTTGCAACTTTTTTGCATGCCCAAAGGGATTTTCACCTCTCTTTCTTTGCAAGTTCACGAGGTTTCTTCGATCTATGTAATGTTCTTCCTAGTGTTCTTGGAGTATCAATGTTCCCATTTTGTCTAGAAGCATCGATGCTCCATTTTTTTTCTTGGAGCATTGGAGCTACTAGTGCACTTCTTTTCTTTGAAATCGTCAATCCTCCACTTTCACCTTCGATGGATGAGTTTTTATAAAACATTTATCATATAAAGATTGAGTGTTTTGTAATTACAAGATATGCATTCATTAAGTGGCTTGAGTGGTTTGATACTCACCATAATATTGTATGGGCATTTTCACTATCCTTACTATATTGTAAAGCTTAACATTTCAATATTAGCTACTGTATATTTTCATAATATTATTCTTGTATTTATTTTTAATGTTTTGTTCCATATACTTTAAATAATAATTTAAAAGTGTAAGAATGAGACTTGAAATATTTCAAATAAAAGTTATGTTATCACTACATTTTAATAATCATGTATTTATGAAATTCATTTGAAAAAATTACATAGTTATAACAATTACTAAATACAAAACAAAATTGTAAAACTGACTAAAAAATATTAATAAACTATTATGTATAAATAAGTTTTGATAATAAACTAACAATTTATTTATTATTTGATATCACAAGTGCTCAATTTTAGCATTGCAACATTGATGCTTCTCTTTGATCATTGACGCTTATCTTTGGGCTTGCAATGCCGACACTCATTTTTTATAGTGGATCACCAATATTTGTGCTTCATTTTAGTGTTTGGGCAGTGGTGCTCCACTTTCGCTCTAGAGCAACAATATCGATGCTCCACTTTGGTCTTGTACCACCGATGCACCTATGTCTTTGAAGCATTAGGGTGTTTATTTCCTAGGAGCACCAAAATAAAAGACATCCACAAAACCCTCCACCCGCAATCCAAAAACCTCTCTTACCATTAGCAAAGGTTTTTTTGAGAATTTTTCCAAATCTAGTAATGGTAAAAACCTCCACTAATTAGTATTTTCTTGTAGTGACAGAGTACGTTCCATCTTCTCTCCCACATTACTCTATAGGTCTCTAGTTCACCTTCAATCTACCTCTTCCCTTGCTTCACCTTTAATTTCCCCTCAACTCTCTAATTCTCCTATGTTTTACGCATTTTTGAAGATGGTTGGGCTTCCAACCTTTCTTTTACCCCAAAATCCCAACAAATCCAACTATGTTTTGAAATTTCAAAGACCAAACAATTCAATTTTCCATTGAAATTTGGTGTACACGTGGAGATCGTTGCCAACTTGCTACTTCAAAAAAGTTATCATAAAAATAGTGTACGATCAAGGTATGGTCGAATTACATTTATAAGCATTTTGTGTTTTTTATGAGTAAAAAAAGGACTATAAGGTTGGACTTTGGTGGGTATGTGTACATATACACCATCTCACCATAGTCTAAATTTCATCTTCATTTAAATTCATATGTGACTATTATGTCAAAAATATGAAACCTATTTTAGCTCTTGCACACTTTTACAGCGACTATGTAGCATGGTTCTTCACTTTTCTTTTTTCCATTAAACTTGTAACTTGAACCTCTAGTAAGTCATCGACAAACCATTTTGTTTTATTCATGATCCTCTTTTAGATCAGAATCTGATTCGAATGAAAATAAGTAAAAACACAACTCAACAACAAAGAAGAACCCAAATTTTCACTACATTAGCCTTGTAAAGAACATGCATGGACTGATTTCTAATCTAAGTTTATCTACAATTTTCATAATAGAAGTGGCCACACAACCCACCAATGTTAGAATCTACATTTGTACACCCTTTTTGGAAGAAGTAACCATAACTTGGGTACATGCTACAAACAAGGAGCGATAAAAAGCCAAAGACTACAAATAAGAGGTATGACATTCAAACTCTCAAGCCTGTGAGATTTTATTGTGCATGTTGGATAACTACACAACAATGAAACAAATTTTTAATGTTATTTAGAGTATTATATTTTTTGAAACATTCAACCATTGCAGTCTCCTTTTAATATAAAGAATTATCACTTTCTTACTGCACATATCTCATTTACCCCTTCTTTAAGGAATGTGGAATGTGTTGTTCTTTTCTTTTTCTTTTTTTACTATAAGAAATGTGCTTTGTACAAGTAAAATGGCATACACTCTTTCTTTGTAGACTCTCATGTATGGTTTGTTTAAGGACAAGGATGCCACTTGTTGGTTTTTTTTGTTAAGTATACTCAACAATAGCACAATACAAGTAAAATGATTTCAATTGTTGGCATCGATCAACTTGTGGAAAACTTATATTTAATGTAATGAAGACCATTGCTTTATAAGGGAGGGGAATGATGCAGACCACTATTACGACTCTTTAAACCATTTGGGAAGGTTCAAGTCATTTGAAGGAGATTAGGGTTTTTTACTTATGACCTCGGTTTGGGCCTTTTCCAACATATTTTTGAAGTCAAACATCAATAGAACTATTTATTTTGTGGTTTCTACTATGTAGAGCTTGTAGACAACTTTCCAACCATTCAAAGAGTACCTAAATTAGACTTTCAGACTTTTGAACTTCAAATTTTTTTCATCTTTTCTTTTTTTTAAGTATTATTTTTTATTTCAAATTTATAATAAAAAAATAGGATATTCTTGCCTCTTAAATAAATTTAGGCATATAAGATAATCATATATCTCTTCCACAAAAATTGATGATTGCTACATCATAAATAATAAATAATAATAATAATAATAATAATAATAATCTAATTTCAATGTCATGGTCAAGCCAAACACCAAATTGGTATATAAGACCCCTTTGTTTTTGGGACAAGGGACTAAAGTCTATGAAGGTATAAATACCCTACCCCCTCTAGATTTGAACTTGTAACCTCTTAAAAAGAAATACATATTCATAAACATTAAGCCCACTCAAACTTAACCTCTTAAGAAGAAATACATATTCATAAACATTAAGCCCACTCAAACTATATAATTAGTACTTTGCTTAATAAAACATATACTTTCCTCTTAATTTATTTTATATTTAAAACTCTAATTTCTTTTAATTGTATTTTCCTATAATTTCAAATATAGTTTGTTGAAAGCATTTAGCAGCTTGACTAGTGTTTTGTATTTAATGCTACATTTTCCTTTGATTCTATTTTTCTACAGTTTCACACATGATTCCATTTATTTCTGCAACGATATCTAATTTATACACATTAAATTTTACAAGGTCAAGTGTATTCGTCTTACTTCCACCTCAATCTGCATGAACAAATATACGATAGCTAAAGGGGATAACTTATTTTAACAACTTAGCCACTATGTTCAAACGAAATTCAATTTATTTTTTTATTAATTATAAGTTTAACAACTCTTTTTTTCGAATCTTTTTATTGAATGAATTATTTAATACTTCAATTAATTAGATAATGCGTTTCTGGAAAAAAGAGAGCCATAAAGGTCCCATGGTTTAGTGCTGGGGATATTGTTCTCTGAACCAGTAACCTGGGTTCAACTCTGGGTGGGACCTTTGTAGTTTGCAAACTCATCTCTTGGCTCCTTCCCGATAATTCGGTCGCGCCATGATCATGTAGTATTATTCGTCGGAAAATTATGACGAAGGGATTTCTTGATTTAAAGGGTACACATTTCTTAAATAAATTAATAAAAACTTTATTTCAGTAAGAAAATCCACAACGAAACCAAAAACCCCAAAACCGGCTAACATCCGAGGGTTAAAAAGATTTAACAAATGCCCTTTGTTTTGGCCACGGAATCAGGATGGCGAGCATGGCGTCCCGTTCTTCTCTTCTCATGAGTCTTTTTAGAATTCTCGTTTGCCTCCACCTGATCATTCTTATCATCTTCTGTTATCAAGATCTCCTCCACTACCTTGTTGATTTTAGGATGAAGAGCTTCGAATTCCTGCAAAACCTGCTCAATATTATGAGCCAGTCGTTCCGCGAGAGTTCTGCTGAAGTCCTCCCGAACAACCACGCGTAATAGCAAGACATGCTGAGCATCGGGAGCCATTGTATAAGCGGGAACAACCCACCCGAACTTCCTCAAATGATCGGAGATTTCGTATTCATCGTGTCCAAGGCTCTTGTCCTTCAGCGAGAATGCAACCACAGGCACGCCCACGTCTTTCGACAATATGCTGAAACGTCCAGTCTTTTCCAGGATTTCCGTCAGATATCTGGCATTCGCTCTGCAATTTTCCATAATCAATTTGTATCCCTGCACATCACACAGTAATTTTAAGTCAATTTATTTGAGTTAAGCGAAGGAAATTGATGATAGTTTAGTCATGGAGTGGATGCGTTTCGACCTCAAAACCAAGGCGAATGAGTTGGTAGTACTGCCCAATAATCTGGCTTGCACCTGTCAGCATACCACCATGAAAAAGGTTAACCCTTAAAGCTCTGTTTTGGAGGATTTAAGCATATGTCATGGAGGGGGCCAAAGTTAGATTCGGGAAAAAATAATGGTGTTCAGAGAATAACTACCTTTAGAGAAATTGAGAGTAAATGTGGGCTGGTCAGCTCCCAAGTAGTTGATGTGGAAAATGAGTTCCTCTGGCAGGTCTTGCTTGCTTCTCCAAACCACCCATCCGACTCCAGCATATACAAGTCCATATTTGTGCCCACTGACATTGATGCTTCTCACTAGTGGTAACCGGAAGTCCCATTCCAAATCAGGATATATAAAGGGTGCAATGAATCCTCCACTTGCAGCATCCACATGTATGGGAGTATTCCACCTGCAAAAGCATAAAAAATTCCCAAATTCTGTCACCAATGACAAAACCCTAAAACAGACCTTTATATGCTTGATGGTTATGGTTAGTCCACTTTTAGCCAGATCCTTGTGGTTTTATGGTTAATTTTACTTCTACATGATTTGATGCAATATGCTCCTATTGAGGAGAGTGAGGAGAATAGTAATCCCAATGTGGAAAAGAATCCCAATTAATGGAATATGGCACTGTAGTAGTAAGAAAATTTCAAACACACCCAGTTTCTTTGTTTTTCTGCACCAGTAGATCATTAAGCATCTTGACATCTTCAAATTCCCCATTATAAGTAGAGCCCAGAATGGCACACACACAGATAGTATTCTCATCTACCATCGCTGCAGCCTTCTTGGGATCCATTACATAATACCCTTCCCTCAGCTTAACTTCCTTCAGCTCTACTTCAAAATATCTGGCAAATTTTTCCCAGCAAACCTGAGTTATCAGAAATCATCATGGTCAAAAAAGGCAACAACAGATTTTCAATTATTGAAAATAAGCAGTTAAAAAATCAATAGCTCTCTCGGTGTTTGGTATATTACCTGAACATTGGAACCTGTAACAATATTGGGCTTATCGTATGGCTTCCCTTGCGCCTTCCTCTTGTTCTGCCATTTGCGTTTAAATGCAAGACCTGCGAGCATGATGGCTTCAGAGGATCCCACTGTTGCACAGCCAACTGCCTGATCCCCATCCTCCACTTCAGCATGGAACAATCGAGCTATCATATTCACACACCGATTCTGTCGCACCAGTTTCACAACATGAGCAAACATTATTACATTTTAGGAAGAAATAATATCCAGTCCTCTAAATTATATTAATCTTCCTGGCGGGATGGGGATTCGATCTGCTAACCTGCAAATCTGTAGTGACTGGGTATTCATCCATATCGACATAATTTTTATTGACAGCAGACATCATGAGCTTATCGCATTCGGGCTCCATCCAGGTAGTGACAAAGGAAGCCAGATTCAGTCTCGGATTCCCATCCAACATCAATTCATCATTAATGATCTGGTAGGCAGCATCCTTAGGAATGGACTTTTCTGGCATTCGGAACCTGCCCACAGTATATTAACCATATCAAAACAGACAGCAAAACCAACAATTGCAGTAGCAGGGGGTTGTATGCATATTTTAGATCTGTCATAACTCTTAATTTTGAGCACCATCTGCATTAATATGTCAAACACAAGGGAGATATAATAAACCAGTTAACCATTTAACAGTTGGATCACAGTTTAGTGAACAGTTCAGAAGTTAATAGTTAGATATTCTATGGATTTTCAATTCTCAAATAAATTTGAAAAAAAAAAAACCACATTATCCTCTAAGTTTACCCCAAAATTTTCTTAAAAAGGAACATCTAAACATTTTAATACAGCTGATTCAAATGGACTTATGCAGCTGGAAAAAAAAGAATCTGGATAAGAATTTGACATAAAAACCTTGGTAGCGGGGATTGCATATAACGAGAAGCAAACATGCAGGAATTGATTGAGTC
Organism: Picea sitchensis; assembly: GCA_010110895.2. Taxonomy (NCBI): domain Eukaryota; kingdom Viridiplantae; phylum Streptophyta; class Pinopsida; order Pinales; family Pinaceae; genus Picea; species Picea sitchensis. The sequence goes on along the minus strand of SNQJ01S0033057.1, from coordinate 30,369 downwards.
GTCCGACTCGGTTGCAGTCGTGAGCACCATTTTGTCTTCCAAATGAGAGAGAGAGATCACCCTTAGTAGCAGCGAGCAGAATGGCGACAATATGATCCACCGCCTCTTGCCTGCAATTGGAGAAAAACAATACACATCTATCGCACAAAAGTTCCAATGCAATTCTATTCTGATCACACCTATTTAACAGGAAGAAAGTTCTCCAATTTAAATAAATATTTTTAAATTTAAAGCTATGCTATTATTTTAAATAAATATGTTTATATAATGTTTTATGTATTAAACAGAAAGGTAGTTGCGTGTCTCGTCGGTTACCTGCTTTTGATGTAACCGAGAATGGTAGATGGATGCGACTATAATGGGGAACAATGCTGAATATAACATTGTGATACGTGGCTCTTTTATACATGGAGTAGTCTAGATAATGCTGAATACAACAGCTACTTTTTTTTTATGTCGTTGTCAAATCATGAATATAAAAGGATTCCATATCATGTATAGGAAAGGATTTATGAGGCCGCGGTCTATGTGGAGAACCACAACGCTTTTTCATTGTCGGAATTTTCTGTTCAAACAGTGGTTGATGATTCCTTATCAACTTGTATCCCTTCATACAAAGAGATAATAAATCGTACTCTCTCCAGATCTACTTGGGGAAAACTAACTGTCGTCCTCTTCAAAGGAAAAATTAGATGTGGTGATTGAAGGTGAGGGAGCTTGTAGGAAGAACTTTGAGCCTTTCATTTTAAAAGGAGCTCTTTTTGGAGGGTTGAAGAAGGAGTTTTCCTCCTTAAAAATGAGAAGTGATAAAAATAGGGAAGGAGAAAGAAAACATTGGTTTCACAAGTTCGCAGGGCTTGGAAGGACCAGGGGTGCTTAGAGCTCAGAAAGCCCTTGCAAGGAGTAAAAAAAATTGTAGTTTGCCTAAATGTTTGAGGAGTGGGGAGTGCTCCAAAGTTCTTAGTAAAAACGGTTTTTAGAAATGGTTAAACCTGATATTTTATTTATTCAAGAAACTATGGTCAGTGAACACAAATCGAGGGAGATTTTTGCAAAACTTGTATCCATGTGGAAGTTTTGTGGGGTGGATTCAAATGGATTATGAGGAGGTCTATTATATGCTTGGAACTCGAGGAGAGCTAATTTTAATGCTTTCTTGACCCTACGGAATATTATTGGATGGACATGTTAAGAATCTCAACAAAAGATTGAAACTGGTAAATTGCTATGGTCCTTATGGAAATAAACAGGATTTTTGGGACAATGTGAAGTTGGGCGGTTTACTGAAAGAGCATAACTTAATTTTGGGAGGTGACTTAAACTTTACTATTTCTACTAGGGAAGTTTGGGGCTCGTCTCCTAAGATTGATCCTATGGAGACCTTCTTTAATTAATAGTTTCAAGAAGAAGGATTAATAGATGTGGAACCTGTCAAATTTCTTCCAACTTGAAGGAATGGAAGAGGAGAGCAGGATTTTATTGCTAAGAGATTGGATCGCTTTTTAATTAATGAAAACTTGGGATTTTCTGGTTACAGATACAGGTCTTCTGTGGTTAATGTCAAGATCTCTAACCACTTGCATGTGGTTTTTCAAATAGATCAATAACATGAAAAGATTAGTTATCCTTTTAAACTCAATTTTGTCTGGTTGACTGAACCAGATTTTGTGAAGTTAGTGTGATTGAATTGGAACAGGATTTTGGGTACATAGATCACTTCCCCAATGGATTCTCTTGTACAAAAGCTCAAATTACTAAAATCCTTGGTCATCAGATGGGAGAGAAACAAAAAAAAATTGGCTAAAGAGGAACTAACCCAACTTGAAGTAGACTTAGATATCTTTTATACTGATTTTCCTGGGGGTTTCGGGAAGGATGTAGATAAAGTTTTGGTGTTAGAGAAAGAAAAAAAGAAACTGGAACTTTTAAAGCACGGGGAAGAAACTGGGAGACAAAAGAGCAGGATCAATTGGCTTGTGTTGGGAGACAGGTATACAAAGTTTTTTCATGCTTATGAAAACTTTAGAAAACGAACCAATGTCATTTGAGATATTAAAAAGTTGGATGGTTCCCTAATTACAAGCCAACAAGATTTTAAAAAGGAAGCAATAGAATATTTTTGGAATATCTTCAAAGCCCAGTAGAATCTCTCTATTATACAATAATTAGATGTTATTAGAGTTTATCCTAGGATTTTTTCTGAGGAAGAAGGACAAAAAATTGCAGATCATGTTTTATTATTTGAAGTGTTCACAACTTTGAAAGGGTTCGCTATATCAAAAAGTCCCGGGCCAGATGGTTGGACTATTGAATTATTTTTGGAGTTTTTTATCTTTTGGGGCATGAATTGTTGGATGTGGTGAAAGAGTCTAGATTGAAAGGAAAGGTTACATGATCCCTAAATGTTGCCTTTCTAGCACTCATTCTGAAAAGTGATAAGCCCGATCCTTTGAAGGCTTTATAAGATAATTACAAAAATCATTACTACTAGAATCAAATCGTTCCTTTCAACATGTATTTCAAAGAAATAATTTGGCTTCTTGGAGGGTAAACAAATCATTGATGTTATTGGAGTGGCACATGAGACATTGCACAATATAAAGTAAAAAAACTCAAAAGCTTCAAGGTCTTGAAATTAGATATGATGAAAGCCTAGGATAGGGTGGATTGGGGTTTTCTAAGGTTAGTTTTACTTCAGACTGGTCTAAGCCTTGAAGCAACTGATTGGATTATGGGGTGTGTAAGTTTTGCAAATTTCTTTGTCTTAATTAATGGAAGTCCATCAATTTTTTTCAAAAATTCTAGAGGATTGAGGCAAGGATGCTTTCTTTCTCCACTATTGTTTTTACTTATTGTGGAAGGACTCAGTAGACTCAATTTGAAGCTTATTGAAGAAGGAAAAATCGACGGAGTCTTAGTTGCAAATGGAATCAGAATTACACACTTACTCTTTGTGGATGATGATATTTTATTTGGGAATGGTTCTCTCACAGAATGGTGAGCTTTATAGGAGGCACTTGATTTGTTTTATAATGCTACAGGTATGTCCTTCAGTTCACATAAGTCTCTTTTCTTAGAAGCAGGATGGACAGGGGATGAGCTCTCAATCTTAAAAGGTATTATGCCTTATGAGGTAAAATCTCTAGATGTTGGTTTTAAATATTTGGGTTTCTTTATTAAACCAAACTATTATACTATGGCTGATTGGAGTTGGCTGCAAAAAAAGATTGAAAAAATAATTTCAAATTGGAGCCACAGATGGCTCACCTTAGGAGGAAGGTTTACTCTTGTAAAATCAGTCTTAGAAAGCATTCCTATATAATGGTTATCTTTGGATAAGATCCCTACAGGTCTTTTAAATAAAATAAGAAGAAGGATGTTCAGTTTTTTATGGACCGGAAAAAAAGAAAAATAAAATATACATTTGGTAAACTGGAAAAGGATTTCCAAACCAAAAAAGAAAGGAGGTCGGGGTATAAAAAACATCTTCTGGTTTGGAAAAGCTTTGGCAACAAAAAGTCTTTGGAGGAGACTTATGGCTCCAGGACTTTGGCATAAAGTGATTCATAAGAAGTACCTGAAAAAGAAATCAGTAGTTGAATGGTTTAGAAAAGAGAGAAAGAATTTGAAAGGGATTTCAAACTGTTGGAGAGCACTAACTGCTTCCTTTCCTATCATTACTGATTGGCTTGCTTGGAAACCAGGGAATGGATGGGATATTAGGATAGGTGAGGATATGTTGATTGGAGCACAATCCTTTTATAAATTGTCTAAGAATTTAATAAGTACTCTACACTCAAATGGTATAAAGTTACTAGCACATGTAGGTTCTTCAGCTAATGGAAATCAAAATAACTCAAGATGGAAAAGTGCAGAGATTCTTGGACTAGCTGGAGAACAGAAAGAGGAATGAAAAATTTATATAAAGGGACTAATTTGGACTGGTATTGAGTAAATGATGAGAATGATTCTTTGGTTTGGTCTTGGGATACTAAAGGAGGTCAAGTCAATGCAAAACAGGCTTATGAGGTACAATGTTTAGATGATCATGAGGTAATTTCAAAGGAGTGGTATTTAGATCTTTGGAATTGGAAGGTGCATTTGAGAATAAAATTATTTTGTTGGTTGATGTTTGAAAAAAGAACACTAACTTGGGATAATTTGTCAAAAAGAGGATTGATTGGCTCTAGTAGATGTATGATGTGTGGAGAAAATGAAGAAACTTTGAATCATTTGATGGTGGATTGTTTGCTTACCAAAGACATTTGGAATTCTATCTTAAATGAACTTCATTCACATAGGAATTGGGGAGTAGGACCCTTATGTGATTGTTATCAGATTTGGATCAAGGAGATGGAGTATTGGAAAGAATTACCTTGCTATATTTGTTGGGAGATTTGGAAACATAGGAATATGATTATTTTTAAAGAACATATTGTGTCTCTGGCTAGGGTCTGTTACAAAATTTTACAAGACTTGGGTGAAAATAAAAAAATTTAGAATGCTCAACATCATAGAATTACTAGGCCTCCATTTTTGGAATGGAATTTGGCGGTTTGTTTCTCTGATGGAGCCTCACAATGTGAGGGTTCAAAATGTGGTGCAAGAGCTATCTTAAAGTGTTCAGAGTTGGATTTTTACAGTCTTAAAATGAATTGTGGGCTTGGACCCAATACTAGGGGAGAAATTTTGGCACTTTGGAGTATCTTGTTCTTTGCTCATTACAAACAGATTAGAAGCTTATAGTTGGCTGGTGACTCGAAGGCAATAATTGACTGGGTTTCCTTTAAATATAATCTGCAGGTGATTAATCTATAGCTATGGATGTAAAAAATTCGACAGTTGAGTGGAAAGTTCTAGCATTTGAAAGCTCAACACATTTACAGGGAATATAATAAGGAAGTTGACCAGTTGTCAAAGCAAGCTTTACAACTGGAAGAAGGTGTTTTATTTTATGCAAAAGGGATGCTCTTTTTTGTGAAAAAACCTTTTGTTAAGGATCGCTTTTGTTATCTCGATATTATATTTTCTTGTAGCTTATGACATAGTAAGAGGATGTAAAGACAATTTTATATTTACTAATATAAGATCTTTTTTCTATATGAATAAAAAAAAGAAATGATTTATGAGTGATTGATAACATAATATTATGATTATAAAAAGATTCCATATCATGAATAGAAAAGGATTTATAAGTGAGTCATAGAAAATATTAAGCACTATGTAGTGAGTTAATTATTGGTTTAAATTTTAATGTCTTTTTGTCTTATTCATTAGATGATAAATAATGTTTATTCAACCGACAAGATATATCAAAATTTTAATAGACAAGATATGTCAAATTGTAAGTCAATAATTAAATTATTACATAATGCTTAATATTTCCCACAACAATATTTATATATAAATTATAAAACATATATTTTAAATAAGAATATTTTATAAAACAATTTTATTTCTTATATATATATATTCTTATACGAAATTGAGTTTTATCTCAGGATAGATTGGATCATAAAGTAAAGTAGGTTTACTAAATGCTATCACTTTCATAAATAACAATAATGTCAAACAGAGAAATGCCACCACATAAACTTTTAAATTAACAATAAATGCCATGTACAACACCATTATTTCATCATTTGGCCCACCTTCACAGTAAAATGCCACCTCCCTCATTCAAAGGATTAGGCAAATGCACGCTACAGGTCATGTGCTTGTGCTTCTCTGCCTTCTTTTTTTACTTCATAGGTCATGTGCTTTTTAAGGCATTCATTATTCTTAATATTAAAGTTGGAAATTAATTACATTTTATATGGAATGGGGTATTTAGCAGGTTGCTATGACATTTTTCAGAACTATTAGTGTTAATCATATCAATATTAATTTAATTTATATGTCGTTATATTTTATTACTATTTTAATTCTAATTACATATCCATCTTCCACCTAAAAGTATGTACACTTTAGGTAACATCCATATCCAATGTATCCTATCAAAATGTAATATATTTATTACAAATATTTACAAACAAATGACCTGACTCCTTTTGGACTCTCTACAACGCATTTTGCTTTTCAGTGATGTACTCACTTCCTATTTTAAAGTGTCTTTTCATGTCCCTTTTCATGTACCTTATGACATTGCATGCTTATCAACTTATCTTTATCTAAACAATGTCTTTTTCAAACCAATTACTAACCATTCCGCATCAAAGTATTATATTGAATATTGCGTGGAATTGTATATACATTATTAATCCTCAATTTACTTCAAATTTAACATGATCCCACATATCATTTAATATTGAAATTGTCATGTTCTCACATGATGCTATGCTCGATTTTAACGATCGTGCATCTTTTGAGGGTATGTGGCACTACGACGTTTTTCACTTGGTTATTTGGCAACACCATGAATATTTCGTCCGAACTACACTTCTTCACCTAAAGCATATCCATACTTCGTTCTAGATTGTATGCGAGTCACACTCCCACTCTAATTCAACTCTCTTGTATACTTAAATGATTTGTTAAGAGTCTTAACACTTAGTCATTTAAGCATACATCCATGAAATACAGAGAATACTTGTGAAACAAACAAGAGACACACAAATATAGTACAGGCCACACAAGACGTGCCTAACACTCGACTAAGTTTTAGTATTGTGAAACAGTTACAATATGAGCACTACTGGTTCATTTACAACTTGGTAGAGTCACACGACCTGCCTCACCTCGCCAAGACACTCATACATAGATTTGTCACACCAAGACTCATCCGTTGTAACAACTTTTACAACTCTTGGGAAGCACCCCAAACGTGTGTCCACCACAGACTCATCGTCTCTTCTCTACTGCAAGACTTCACACAGACCTGTAGTTTTGTCTCCTAGCATGCCTCACTCGGACCTGCAACAAGACTTCCCCAAACTCAACCCAAAAGAAGGTCCCCCCAACTCTATCCACAAAATCACCTCAAGGCAGCACAAGTCCTCCCATGTGGAGCAACTTGGCTCCTTGAGGGAGCTCGCCTCTCTTCGTCTAAGTCTGTCTCATGCGTCATGCCCCTTCGCGAACCATTATGCCCAAACAAATCGTCGTGGACCCGATGCACCTAGACGAACCTATGTGCCCATCAATTGTCATGTCCCTTAGGACCGACACACCTCAACCTTGCTCCTCATGCCAGTACACCCCAACCTCTTTGGTGTGCCCCTTCTCTTGGTCGCTTCCACCACATGCGTCGCCTCATGCTTGGGAAAACCCCTTGGCGCATTCGCATTCCCAAAGCGCCCACTTACCCAACTAGTGCAACACTTAGGTGTTGGAGCAACCCCAAGTTCCATCTCTTAGAGGACTTGGGTGAGGGTCCCATGCCCTTCTAACCGAAGACCTTACATAAATGGTTATATATCTCTAATAGGTGGTGTTTAAATCTTCTACGAAATGGCTTATGTGGCTGAAATCCGACGACATAAATCTTCATGAAATCACTATTTTTTATTGTTTAAAATCCATTACTAAATGCAGAAATGGATTCAACATGTTGAAAAACCCATTGAACACTCGAATTATACAGAAATAACCACTCAAATAAACGGATCTAACAATTTTTCACCAGATTTCAAACAAATGTCCTCAAAAAATATCACCAAATAAAAATGATTTCGTAAAACGTGGACTACTACATCTCTAATATGGCAACATATATGTCGACATTTTCTTTTTAAATCCCCAAAAGTAATATCGTTGTTTATTAAGAAAACCTTAAGCGTAAAGTGATAATTTAGTTAATATATATTTTAATTTATTAAATTTGTGTTCAACTTTCTTATCCAAAAATAATTATTATTGCTTTTAGGAAAACTTAAACGTAAGATTATTTAATTAATATAATTAATTAATTTTTTTAATATTTTTCATACACATGTACATAATTATTATTTTAAGTTCTTCATAGATATAAGATTAAACTGCAAAAAGGGTTTTGTATTTTATTTTAAGTTCGTCATAGATATAGAGATAAGATTAAATTGCAAAAAGGGTTATGTATCTTAATATATTAGGTTAAAGTAAAGATTGGAGGTTTAAATAAAGCATATTATTCTTATACAATAACTTTAGTGTTAAGTCGCATGAGTTATTCATGATCTCCAAGTAGCCCAAAGGCCCCACACATTCGGGCCAACCACTACACCACATTATGGGTCTTGGGAGTTACCAAACTTACTAGTGTTTTAGGTACATGAAGGATGATTTTTGAAGAGGTCTAAAGAGTTGGTTTGAAGCTCTGCAACTGGTTTGAAAATGGTGGTCTCTACAACTGAGTGGAACCTACTAACTGATCGTTCTAGGCAGCGTCTTCTTTTTTGTGTGGAGGCGACACTATCTCTCATGGGAGGAGTTGTTACAGCTGGCTTGTAGAGATAGAGGGGACTACATTTTCCTTCTGTGGTGGAGGAGCCTTTTTCGTTCTGTGTGAGATACTCCATTACTTTATTGCTATTCTGTTTAAATTGTTTCCCTTGTGAACTACACGACAGTTCTTGTCTTCCCGGTGTCAACAGTTCGTTTGTTTTCGAGGCGGTTTTTGGACTCTACTTTGGTTTAAGAGCTTTTGTCCGGTCCCTTCCTGGTGGGGATTCTTTGTCTCTTGTTTGTCGTTTCTCTGTTGGAGGTTTCCCCGTCTCTAGTGCTTAGCAGACTGATAGAGTTGTTTTATATCTTTGGACTCTCTTGGTGCCTCTGACCTCTTTAGTGCTTGGGCCCACCATTATAATTATTTGTGATGGAGAATGGTGTTGATCCCTTCATAGACATCACCTCCTTTTCCAACCTCGAGTTGGAGACTGTTTGGCAGAGGTTTAGTAGTCACAAGTCTCCAGTCCTGTCTTAGAAACCTACTTGTCCCTCTGTTCAACACTCTAGCATTCCAGTGATTGGTTCTTCTGCCTTGGGGGTAAGCATTGGTTCCTGTCAGGAAGACCTGCCTTATTAGGCTTTTAGCCCTCAAATTCAAGCCCATGTTTCTAATAACTTAAATCCTTTTCAGCTAGGACAAGTTTCAGCTCAGTCCATTGAAGAACGAGCAAAGGATAAGCTCGGAGTTTCGAGATCTAGGATATCTCCAGCCCTCCCTCCATAATCGGGAATTCGAAAGAGGGCGTGGAAGACTAATAAAAAAATTAGGAGGATGGTGTCGGGGGCCAATGTGGGTCTGGAGGAGACCTGCAGACTTGCATTATATGGACTGGTGGGACGTCTTTCCTATGCCTATATGACTACTGAGCCCTTTGTTGACTGGATGGCGAGAACTTGGGGTCCTATTCTTGGTTACAAGGCATAACTCCATTTTCTTACTAAGGGTTGGATGGGGTTTGTTTCTAAAAGCCCAGAGGATGCTACTCTTCTCTTAAACAACCTTTGGGTTTTGGGAGGTTGTAGCCTGATGTTAAAAAGATGGAGGGCGGCATTTGATCCACTGACATAATACTTCCATCATAGGCATTTATGGGTCCTCCTACCAGGGTTACCGATACATTTCTCGAATGAGGGGGCTCTGAGGGAAATCGATGAAGCCTTGGGTCGTTTTATCTCACTGGATGCTTCATCTTTGTCAAGTTCAAACAGGGAAGTGGGGAGAGTCATGGTGGCTATTGATATCCATGAAGGTTTACCGGAGATGCTGGACATTGAGTGGAGAGGTCGTCACACCAAGCATAAGCTAGACTATCAACAGATTCATTTTAGATGTAGTAGGTGTCGGTGCATGGGACATCTCCGAAGATATTGTAGAGGCTTAAAGTCTGATGAAAAATCCGAAGACTCTTTATTAAGTGAAGATCCCTCGGACTACATGATCGATGTGGATTCCACTCATGAAGTTTTTTCACACTCTGATTATGGGATGGGTTTTCGAACAGTCTTTGATTCTTCATTGGCTGGTAAGTTAAAGACTTGTTTTCCCTCACTCTACTCATCTCTTAATCAAGGAGAACTGGATGCTCTAGAAAAGTCAAACTGGTTAATTAGTAATACTTCTGTTGATAAGGGTGTGATAAGAGCGGGACAAGGGTTTTCTTCACCTTCGCCTGAGGCATTTAAGGCGTCATTTCCTTCTTCCAAGTCTACACTATCTCTAGATTGTCGGCTAAGTCTAGTGCCTTTGGTTGGGCGTGCTTTGGACTTGCCAGCTCCTTTAGAGGCCCCTCAAACAAACTGTTCACTGGTCAGAATCCAGAGAGGTTGTTAGTTTCTTCTTCACCTCCCCACACTTCATCTTTACCAGCGGGCCCTATTCTTTCCTCTGTACAAGGGTTTCGGGATTTTGAGGAGGAGGAGCCTTCTATTTTGGTAGTTATTGATTCCTTAGTCTCAGCTTCTAGGGGTTTAAGTAATGCGGCAAAGATATCGATCTTTCATGGGAAGGCTGTGTTTTTTCAGGATTTTCAGTCAAGGGCCTCCAACTCCACTTCTACTACGACAAAGAAGGGAAGAGATCTCATGCGGTCTAGAGGACTAGGCTTAGAACTTTTGCTGTTAAAAACAAGGAGTGGGCGAAAAAAATTGGCCCAAGGTTTTCCTTAGCCTCTAGCTTCCTCGGATCTTCCCTCCGACATTGGGCCTCTTAGAGAATTGAAGGCCTTGGCAAGGTCTAAATAATGCTTTTTCTTTCTCTTAATATCAGAGGGATAGGAGGCACCCTCAAAGCTGCCTCGGTTCATTGAGTATTGGATCAGACTAGTCCTGATATTCTTTTTTTTTCAGGAAACTTTGGTTAGTGACGTGAAGGCTAGAGGATTTTTATAGGTGTTACGCCCCTCCCGGGCTGCTTCCTCTGTCAGCGTTGTGGGCAAATCTGGAGGACTATTAGCTGCTTGGGACCCTTCTCTTTTCGTTTTAGAGGCTGTCCATATGGACAGAGGTATCTTATTAATTGGAAGAAGCATAACAACTAATCGAGAACTGGATTTTTTAAATTTATATGGGCCTTGTCATAACATAATTACTTTATGGAAATCTATCGTTGATAGTGGTATCTTAAGTATACCAAACTTGATTTTAGCAGGTGATTTAAATATTATCTTGGTTGAGGAAGAGGATTGTGGAGGATCTGGTACTATAAAGAATATGGATGATTATTTCAAAACTCTTTTTCAGTCAAATAATTTAGTGGACATTAAACCGACAAAGTTGAAGCCTACCTGGAGGAATGGACGGTCCAAACATGATGCTATATCTAGGAGACTGGATAGAGTTCTAGTGTCAGAAGCACTCCTTTCTGTTGCTGGCAACTATCACTCCTGGGTCGAATCTCCGTTTGTTTCTGACCATGCTCCAATATGCTTTCAGATGGAGAAACTCCCGGTGTACAAAAGTTTTCCCTTCAAATTCAACGCCGATTGGCTCAATGAGAAGGATTTCGTAGCTATTATTCAAAAGACTTGGAAAGATCCTATGTTCCTTCGGGAAGATAATAAACAATTGTGCCTGCTGTGGAAACTACAGGTCGTTAAAAAATTAACCAAGTGTTGGTATAAAGAGAGCCAAGAAAAAAAAAGAACGAAATTGATATTATTGGAAGCTAATATTAATCATTTCACTGGTCTATTGATGGAGGATCCTAACAATTTAGATCTCTTCACATCCTTGAAATAGAGTGAAGTCGAGAGAAATTCGATTCTTAAGTGTGAAGAGGAGATGTGGCGACTCCGTAGCAGACCACTTTGGCTCTCAAGCGGGGACAAAAATACTAGATATTTCCATGAAGTGGTTGCTCACAACAAGACAAAAAAGCACTTGTGGGAGATTCATTTAGGATCCGACGATTTGATAACTGAACAAGATGCATTAAAAATTGAAGAAACAAATTATTTTAAATCTCTTTACAAGGCGCCAGTAACAGTGAATATCAATGACCAATGCAAAGTTACAAAACTCTTTTCTCAGTGGGTGAATGAAGAGGAAGAAAATGATTTGGTCTCCCCGGTTACTTTGGAAGAATTACAAGGGGTTCTAGGCCAATTCAAGAAGGAGAAGAGTCCAGGCCCGAATGGCTGGACCTCTGAATTCTTCATTTTATTTTTTAATTTTCTCGGGGAGGACCTTCTTGCAATGGTTGAAGAGTCTAGAATTCAGGGCTCTATAATGGGTGGTCTAAATTCTACTTTTCTGACCTTGATTCCGAAATCAAATTGCTCAAGAACTTTTAACGAATTTTGCCCTATTTCACTCTGTAATCTTTGTTATAAGATCATTTCCAAAGTAATTGCTAATCGGTTAAAACCTTTGTTTTCTAGATTTATTCCTTCTGAGAAGTTGGGCTTTTTAAAAGGAAGACGTATCCAGGATGCTATAGGGGCTGCCAGCGAAAGTATTCACAGTAAACAAAGAAGATGATTAAATCTCTTGTGCTGAAGCTTGATTTGCGGAAAGCCTATGACTGTATTGATTGGAGTCAGCTTCGATTGATTCTTCTTAAAGTGGGTTTGGGTATTCAGTTAACAAATTGGATTATGTCTTGTGTAACTTCCTTGTCCTTCGCGGTCTTAGAAAATGGAGAACCTTCAAAATTCTTTAGAAGCGAGAGGGGGGTTTGCCAAGGCTGCCCACTTTCCCCTCTTCTTTTCATTCTTATGATGGAGGATCTTAGTTTACTGTTGAAGAATTCAGTAGCTGAAGGATTGATCTCAGGTATTAATGTTTCTAGAGTGACACAAAATTTACACTTGCTCTTTGTAGATGACATTCTTATTATGTCAAAGGCTAGTCTTGCTAAATGGAAACAGATAAAAGCTATCATTGAGATTTTTTGCAATGCTTCAGGACTCACAACAAGTCAGTCAAAAACAATTGTTATCTTTGAAGGTCTCAATGAACTGGAACTATCTCCGTTCAATTATCTCCTTAATTTTTCTTTCAGTGAACTTTCAGAGGGATTCAAGTATTTGGGGTATTTTATAAAGAGTGGTCCAACCCGAGAAACAGATTGGGGCTGGTTAGTTTCAAATTTCTCTCAGAAAATCTCAGGTTGGTATAACCGATGGCTCTCTTTAGGGGGCAGATACATTCTCATTAAATCCATCCTGGAAGGCCAACCAGTTTTTTGGATGTCATTGGAGTCTTTGCCTCGCTCTATTCTCAATAAGATCCGTAAAATGATTTTTCATTATGTATGGAATGGACGGTTAGACTCTTGTCAGTATCATCTTTTCATATGGGAACTTCTCACCAGACCAAAAAGAAACGGGGGTTGGGGATTTCGAAATCTCTATCATTTCAACTTGGCTCTCAACGCTACAACATCATGGAGGCTTCTCATGCATCAGAGCATCTGGCACCAGGTGGTTATGGATAAGTATCTAAATTCTACCTCTCTTGTTAATTGGCTTAGACAACCTCAGCATAATCGACGTGTTGTCTCTATACTGTGGTCAAGTTTGCTTAGATCGCTTCTAATTATTCTTCAATGGATCTGTTGGAAGCCAGGGGCAGGGCATCTTATTGCCTTAGGCAAAGATGTGATTCTCAGTTTGGGGGAGCGATCGATGCTCAGTTTGGAACTTGTACAAGATCTGAGAGACAAACATATCAAAACCTTAGCTCATGACTCAAACAATGTTGACCCGACTTCCTTGGCAGCATTTTGGAAAACCAGTCTTGAATTGAATCTGACTGGTGCGTGCGCGACGGAGTGGAATTCCTTCATTGTTGAGTTGAATAAAGCAAGAATAATTATGTGGGGTGACCAAGATGACTCTCTTCTATGGTCTAGAGGGGACTTTTTAGGGGTCTTCTCCATTAAAAACTACTATAATGTTATCATTTCCACTCTCAATTTTCTTGTTAGTCAAGGCTGGAAAGCAATTTTATGGAAACAGAGAGTACAACAAAAGATCATTCTTTTCTTCTGGCTGGCAATGGAGAACAGGTTATTAACTTGGGACAATCTTCAAGCGAAAGGGTGGATCGGTCCAGGTTATTGTCTTATGTGCAAGCATCACGACGAAGACATTCCACATCTTGTTATTCATTGTCCATTTTCAAAGGAGGTATGGTTTCATTGTACGTAGGTGCTAAATTTGAGAATCCAATGGAATGGAAATACTCTTAGTGAGTGTATGGACGAGTGGAACAACAAGATTGACTTATCAAAAAACCTCCCTTTGCTAGTTTGCTGGCACATTTGGCTGGATCATAACAATCTCCTCTTTGAAGGGAAGAACCCAACAACAAGGGTGATTGCACATAAGGCCATGGGGGCACTTGGGAATTTCTCCATGACCGAAAAAGCTCTAATTTTAAGAGTAGTTTCTATAGATAGGATCAATGGTTATTCAGTGGATTTTTTTGATGGAGCATCGGAGGCAGGTGGCTCTAATTGTGGGGCAGGAGGTGTTATAAAGTCGTGCTCATCGACGGATTATTGTTGGTATTTAAATTGTGGGGCGGGAACAAACACCAAAGCAGAGCTGATGGGTGCGTGGGATGCGCTTTTTATTGCAAAACATTTGGATATCCTCGATATTCAGTTATTAGGTGATTCAAAAGTAATAATTGACTGGTTAAAAAAAAAAGCAAATCTTCAGGCCATAAACATTGAAGGATGGAAAAATAAAACTAGTGAACTGGTCGCTTCCTTCAGGGTTATCCACTTTCAGCACATTTACAGAGAGAAAAATGTGGAGGCAGATCTCTTATCGAAGAAATCCCTGACGACTGTGAGTGGAAGACTTTTTTATCACTCCTGGGATAGAGCTTCTACTGGAAATGTCCATCATTTTGACATTTTCTAACTGCTATATGTGTCGAGTACGGGTTCTTTGTATTGTTGTTTCACAGGTGGTGGGATGTTTAGTGCTCTTGAGGAGTTCTCTTGTTTGGTTTGATTGTGCTGGTTTTTTGTATGGATGATTTGATTCACCTCTTTTTAGAGAGATAGGTAGATTATTGTTCATAGGAAACGGGGATTAAATTGCCAGGGGTTGTATGAAAAATTATATTCTTAATATAATTAGTGTGAATTTTCTGTGGGAAAAAAAAGTAGCATGAGTTATTATTTTTTTTAGATATGGATATGGGTTAAAACTGCTTTTTAATTTTGGAGTATGATTTAAAATTGTTTTTTATTGTCTAAGAGTTTGTCTTCGTCGAACTAGCAGGTTAACGATTCGAGACTAAGAGACATTTGTCAAGAATGAAAATATACCCCCTTACACACTGCAAATGAATTATTTCAAGTGGTAAAGATTTAGTTGCACACGATGATGTAACTACACATAGAGGTCCTAATATTATATCAATAGAGGCTAGACCAATAACCATGAGTATTGTAGACTTTTACATATTATAGAAAAACAATCCATACTTTTATTAACATCCCATTCATATAAGACAACTAAATGCATTTGACTTTTCTTAATGCAATAATGTATAAATGCTTAGAGACCGAGGCATCACCCCAAAAAAACACAAATCAAACAAATATAATAATTAAAAAAAAATTAAAAAAAATAAGAAATTAAGAAAACAATAAAATAAACTAATTTAAAGCTAAAGTAATAATATTAATCTAATTTAAAATTATAACTTAATCAAATGTCAAATTAATGTATAAGACTTCTTCTATATAATGGTTTGTTTATTTAGTATATAAAAGTGTACATACTCTAACTCTTTCCAATTTGAACTTATAACCTTTAAAAAAGAAATAATATTAACTTTTAAAACCCATTTAGGATGTAAAGATATCAAACAAATACTAAATCCTAAAAAATCAAATAAGACAAAACCAATAACAAAACAAATCTCAAAGAAAATAAACGACAAGAAAAGACGAATAAAACTACAAGCAAAAAAGATTACAGCCATTAAAGCAAAAGGCAAAATCTAATAAAAAAGGATAAAGCAAACAATCACATCACAACCAAAAGAATGAAAAATGAAGCAAGGACGTGAAAAAGGAAAACCTTATATAATGAAGGAAATACCACGGTTGCATAAGGCTAGAATCCAAGTTTCACTAATTTTCAGTACATCACCTCTATTGAGGCAATTGGGATGTTTTTCAATTTTGATAGCTTCTCTCATGTGTCTTCATGAGAATTGGTCAACCTTAGTAAGACTTGGTGTTTTCTAGGAAAATATGATGCATAATATTACTAGAGTGCTTTGTCAATATTATGGAATAAACCCAATTATGAAGAATATCACCATTATGTTTCTTCATTCTAACTTGAATATGACTTTGTTTCTCCATTATAAAAATTGATGAATGAGCATAGAATTTTATATATACCTTTATGCAAACATAAGGCAACCAAATCGTTTACAAACTTGAGGATGGTCCTAATTTACTTCCTTTTTAAAATTCTAACAAATTCTAACAATCTTATCATAGAATTTTATATATGCCTTTACGCAAACATAAGTCAACCAAATCCTTTACAAACTTGAGGATGGTCCTAACTTACTTCCTTCTTAAAATTCTAGCAATTTTATCAATAGTTCCCTAGATGTACAAGTGGGTGACCTTATGCTCAACAACAATGTTACGATGCTCCTAATGCTCCTAATTAAATAGCTTTATGGAAATCTTTCCAATTTATTAATCCTTTTATTTCTGAAAACCTCAAGCAAATGATTTTTCTCTTATTCCAAATGCTCATAGTGTTGTTGGCCATGTCAAAGAGGATAACACTTTAGGTTCTTTAGCTAAGGATACATGCCGACTTTCTACCCTTTCTACGCTGCCTTTGGAGTCACATGGACGAGGCTCGTCAGGGAAGAGGCACACTACTAAATGCACTGCGTGGGCATGGAAGCCTAAAAGAACTAAACGAACAATGGTTCTGGGTATGGATATTGGGCTGGAAGAGTCATGTTCACTCGCCATGTGTGCTTTGGTTGGAAGGTTGGCTTATCATTTGCTTTGCAAACTTTCGGTCTCGGAGTGGATGTAGGCTACATGGGAACCTATTATGGGTTATTCATTAGTGCTTCTGACCTTACCGAGGGGTTGGTTTGGCTTTTTATTCAAAACTCCTGAAGACATCGCGAGGATCTTAGATAATTTTTGGGTGTTTGAAGGTGGTAGTCTTATGCTTAAGAGACGGAGGATCAAATTCGACCCGACGATGAAATATTTCAGTTTTCGTCATCTTTGGGTCTTGCTTTCGGGTCTGTTGTTGTAGTTGTGGAATACAAAAGCTATGGAGGCCATAGGAAATGTTCTGGGTCGTTTCATAAAGATTGCAGAGGATACTTTACATTCTAGGGACAAAAGAATGGCAAAAATCCTCGTGAAGGTGGATATACATGGGGGGTTGTTGGAATCCTTGGATATTGAATGACACGGCATGGTTTTTTCTCAGAGATTAGACTATCTTGGGATTCCTTTCTGGTGCTCGCGTTGCAGACAAACTAGCCATCATAGAAAGGACTATCACCATCCTTTTGGAGCGCCTTTTGACGAGACACCCTCGGAGGAGAATATATCTAGTGGCTACTCACCGAAGCTAGAGGCGCGGGAGCATGGTACTTTCCCAGGAGCATGGTATTTGGATAGCCCATCATCCTCGAACTCTACCTTTGTTGGTAAGTTGATACTTTATGTTCCTTCACTATACTATACTTTATCTGCATGGGAAAGAGATCATCTCGATTCTTTTTATTATTCAGAGACTATTGCATTTGAGGTGACTAATAATACTAAGGCTCTGAATAAATATATAAAGGAAATAACTACTATTTTTGAGACTGTTTCAGCTGCTCATGTTTCTTTATTAGATGAGTGTGTGCCTTCCACTACTACCGTGGATACCCATGTCGTGACTAACCCAATACTTATTGAGCTTTTATTGGCGGAAGGTTCACCCCTCCTACCTGGTTATGGAGAACCTGCAACTAGTGAGCATTCTTTGGATAGGATGTTATCTGATTTGGTACCTTCCTATAGGGAGGTTACTAGTCTTGTTCCTATCCCAACTTTTTTAGGGAAAGTTGTGGTGGTTTCGGGGGAGCCCAGTGAAGTGGCTACAGTCTCTGTATGTTCATAAGTCTCGTCTGGTAAGGATCTTGCTTGGTCTCAGGTTCTGGGACTTGAGTTGTTCCCTGTTAAGACTAGAAGTGCCCGAAAAAAAACCGAGTACAAACCTTTCCTTTTTGGCTAATCATTTATAAACTACTATTGACCAGGGGGCACTTAGAGGCATTAGAGCCCTCACAAGGGAAAGACCATGATTATGCTCTCTCTTAACATCGGAGGGGTAGGAGGACCCCTAAAAATGGCCTCTATGCACAAGCTTCTGTCAAAGACTTTACCCCATGTTATTTTTTTACAAGAGACCTTAACGAATGAAGAAAAGGCAAGGGATTTCATGTATGCTCTTAGGCCTGAATGGATGTCGTGTGCTGTTAGCTCGGTTGGTAACTCAGGGGGCCTTCTCGTTTCATGGGATTCATGCTTTTTTGTTTTCTCGCCTGTCCTCACTTGTGGTGGCATTTTTTTGACAGGTTCCAGTCTAGTTGATAAAAGGAAGATCTCACTTCTGAATGTTTATGGTCCTTGCACAGACCGAAAGCTATTCTGGAAAAAAAAATGGAAGACAGGGGTTTGTTAGCTCATGTAGATCTGATTTTGGTAGGGGATCTGAACTTCACCATAAACTCAGATGAGATTTGGGGTTTGGCAGCTTTGACAGACCCTTTGGCACTCTATTTCAAGGAGTTGTTTGATAATTCTTCATTGGTGCATGTGGCCCCGACTGAGCTGGCACCAACGTGGCGTAATGGAAGATCAAGAGATTCTAGTATTGCTAAAAGACTTGATAGATTTTTTGTGGCGGAGGATTTAATAGGTCCATCTATGAGATATAGATCATGGGTGGAATTTCCATACAATTCTGATCATTCTCCTATTATTCTACAACTGGATATTGGTCTATCGGCGACAAATCATCCTTTTAAGTTCAATCCAGTTTGGTTACGGGATGATTCTTTTGCTACTGTAGCTAGTGAAGTTTGGTATGATGCCCGTTTCCAGTTAGTCTAAGGGCACAAAGAAGATTAGTCGAGAAGCTTACACTCCTCAAAAATCGAGTTAAATTATGGTCGAAAGCAAAAAGTATTCGGGAACAAGTTTTTTTTTGAAATGTTGGAAGATGATTTGGAAATTATCTATGTTCAAAAATTTAAAGGATCTCTCACTGAAGATTTAGATCATCGTTTGATGCTATTGGAGGCATAATGCAACAAATTACTATTGGCTGAAGAAGAACGTTGGAGGCAAAAGAGTAGGGCTATCTGGATTAAGAGTGGAGACAATAATACAAAACAAATTCATAGATTTGAGAGCTATAGGAGAAACAAAAAACATCTCTGGGACATAACTGATGAAGATGACATAGTTCATTCAGGTTAGGATGAAATTAAAGATGAAGCAATTTCTTATTTTAATTCTTTTTTTCAAGACACGGGGCAGCTAAATTTGTGTGCACAGTTGGATACTATTAGCTTGTACCCAAAGCTTGTATTGGAGGAAGAAGTCACTTCTTTAGAAAAGCCCTATACACTTGAGGAAATATCATAAATTCTTAAAGGTTTTTCCAAGGACAAAAGTCTCGACCCTGATGGGTGGACTGTAGAATTCTTCCTTCACTTCTCTGATATGGTTGGTCTAGATTTACTTGTTATGGTGGATGAAACCAAAATTTGTGGCAAAGTTATCCGTCTGATTAATTCTTCTTTCATAGCTCTAATTCTGAAAACCAACCATCCTACTTCCTTCTCCTACTTTCATCCTATAGCTCTGTCCAATCTTTGTTATAAGATTATTACAAAGATAATTGCGAGGAGAATGATACCAATTCTCTCTCATACATTGTCTGAAGAACAGTTGGGTTTCCTTAAGGGTAGACAGATTCTTGATGCTATTAGAACATCACATGATTGCCTTCACAACAATAAAGCAAAAAAGCTTCAGGCTATTATTTTGAAGCTGGATTTAAAAAAGGCTTATGATTGCACTAACTGGGATTATCTAAGGCTTATGCTTATTCACTGTGGATTTGCACATCTTATGACAAGGTGGATTATGGGATATGTTGCCTCAACAAGATATGCCATTCTGATCAATGGGGAGGCTACCAAATTCTTCAATAGTGGCAGAGGATTGCGTCAGGGTTTCCCACTATCCCCTCTGTTGTTTATCCTAGTGATAGAGGTTTGAGCCTCTCTATGAAAAAAATTCATTCTAAAGAGAAGCTGTCGGGTATAAAGGTTTCTAGGATGGTAAAGATTATCCATCTACTATTTGTGGATGGTGTGCTTATTATGTCTAAAGCGTCCTTTTCTGAATGGCAGGAAATTCACACACTCTTAAATGCATTCTATGGTGCATCAGGATTGACGATCAATGTTAATAAATCTACCTTCCTACACTTTGGTGTCCAACAAGTTCTTCTTGATGATTTGAAATTGTTGTTTCACTTCAAGTTCTTGAGTCTTTCGGTTGGGTTTAAATATTTGGGTTTTTATTTAAAGATGGATAGTTACAAGGTGGAGGACTGGCAGTGGCTATTGTTGAAATATGGGAATCGAATTCACCACTGGTGCAATCATTTTCTTTCTTTGGGAGGAAGATTTGTTTTGATTAAAGCAGTGATCGAAAGCCAATCGGTTTATTGGTTGGCCTTGGCACACATCCCGGATATAGTCCTGAACCAGATTCGTAATCTGGTATTCTCCTTTCTCTGGTATGGTAATAAAAAAACTTCAACCTTTCACCTATGCAATTGGGAGTCTATATCAAAACCCAAAGTGTTTGGCGGCTGGGGACTTAGAAACATCTTCTATTTCTTGAGAGCATTGGATGCAAAATCATTGTGGCACAGATTGATTCATCCAGGTATTTGGCAGAGGATCTTAAAAGATAAATACTTCCCCCATATTTCAGTGTCGAATTGGTTGCGCTCAGCTTTTCCAGTCTTGTCCTTTGGCTCCCAAACCTGGAAGAACCTTCTGAACTCTTTACCTTTGATTGTGCACTAGCTCACTTGGAAACCGGGTGCAAGTGACTCCATTATTGTTGGAAATGATGAAATTTTGGGCATGGGGAAGGATTCCTTTCTTTCTGCTGAGTTGATTATATGTTTAAATAGCAAAAATGTCTATTTTCTATTTCAAGCAAGTCGTGCATCTATACAAGGGTCGATCTACTCCAACTAGCTTGACAATATAGATTTGGGATTGGAGGGTGACTATGCTTATGAATGGGACCGATACATGATGAGCTTGATTGGAGTTGGCATTTCTATTTCTAACAGACATGATCCGGATTTTATGAGCAG